>JAVYIG010000638.1:200886-503755 GCA_035222895.1 Strongylocentrotus droebachiensis
TGAACATTTTATACAGGTATATTTCTTACCCATGTCAACAGTCTGCTTTGCTCTTCTCAAAGAGGAAATTTAGAGAGTTTCAATGTCATTATCACAGCGGATTGTTACTTCTGATCGTCCTTCGAGAGAGCCGTGACTCTAGCATCTAATGTCCATGTTTTCTTCACGTTGTTATGTTTCCAAGTTTTGTACAGAAGATGTGATTTTTTCGCGGTCGAGTCCTAGGAGGTAGGTTTTCGAATGACGTAACTTCGATTGTGCACGGTACACGATACAAAGTTTGGGATGAATCCTAGCCGACGTCTATCCATCGAGAGAGAATAAGAAGTTGCATGTGTGTTTACGGGAAGGGGTTGGAGGGGGTTTGGGCGTTTCATTATAATTGCTACATACCGTGGAGCAGTGGCGTAATGAGCAGAATCTTTGTTCTTTTTTCTTTCTTTTTTTGAGGGGGGGGGGGGGGGGGGCACACAACAAAATCCGCATCATCACCAGGTGGCATAATGGACCATTGTTTTTTGTTCTTTTTTTATGTGGAGAATGCGGATATTGACGATAGCGGTCGAGATGTGGGCTTACAAACTATGTTCTAGCTATGGCGTACTGGTTTTTGTTATGTTGATAATTCATGAGGCTAGACTACTTTGCATCTACCTACTATAACAAATTACTTGACTGCTTACATTAAAGTTCTTCACACTTTGAGAAATGAGATGATAAGTTAATATACCACCCATTATCCAGGGGCGGTGGAGCGTCTTACAAAGTGGGGGGGGGGGGGGGCAACAAAAAGGGGCAATTTCTGTAAAAAGGGGCACCTACAAAAGGAAACCTCAAAGTGAAAACATGCAATTTTCTATTGATTATATTATCAGGGATGATTTCAATGTTTGTTTCTCTCTGTACATGGTGCGAGATACTGCTTAAAGATAAAGTTGAGTTCTGGTCATACGATTGCATTGCATTGTGAGAGAAGCGGTGTGGAATCGATCAGAAAAAGTTGATCATGTAGCATATAAGTATTGATGTGTAATGCAAGGTTCTGGAATCATTACAATATAAGAAATTTGGCCCAGTCTTGGTAAGTAACGAGCACTGCACACATCATACTTTGCAGTTGGGTGTGATCGTCTGAATATATTTATTTGCGAACGAGCAAAATGTTACGATTTGTGAGGTCACAGTGCAAAAAAAAATACATCTTACAAAAAGGGGAAATAACTATTATGATGGGGTTCTAAGCACAATCTTATCACGAAGATTGAAAATATTCATAAGGAACATAATTATATCACTTTAAATGCGAGCGAACGTAGCGAGCAAGCTTCGGGTGAAATTAATGGAAAAATTGCTCTTAGTTGCTTTAAATTATGGGCACATTTTATGGTGAAAGGAAATAAAGGCACATATCAAAAGGGATATGACACTTATTAGAAAAGAAAAGGTGCACGTGTCAACGTAAAAAGGGGAATTGTCAGAGGTGAAAATGGGGCACTTTGCACTTGATAAGGGGCACTTACCAGATATGAAAAAAGGGCACTTATGCGAACAGAAAAGGGGCATTTCCTACAAAGGAGAATTAGGGGCAATTATCAGAAGGAAAATGGCACTTAATAGGAAGGTACAAAAGAGGCACTTATTACAGATGAAGGTGCACTTATCGGAGGTGGTTAATAAGGGCACTTGTGATAATAGAAAGGGGCACTTATTACAAAGTAAAGTTGATACTTGTAGGAAAAGTTGTAGTAAGAGGCACTTATAAGAATGTGGACAGGTACCTATTTGAAATTAAAAAAGGGGCGCTTATCTGAAGTAAAAGGGGCACTTCAGGTTTTTTTGCTGACTATGAATTTGGAAATTTGTCATTTTCCAATAAACGCATACAAAAGTATGATTTACCAAAAAAAGTGAGTACGCAAGTGGGAAGGAGCTATCTCAGTCAGGCGGAGAATTAAAAAAAATGAATTAAAATAATTGGTCCGAGGGATACAATGTTTGGGGTGGGTTCTAGCTGACGTCTGTTTGGTGGACAATATGAATTTGAAGGGGGGGGGGGGGTTATTCATTATATTGCTACCTACTGGGGCAGGGGCGGCGATTTCTTTTCATGACCGGGGGGGACGAAATGTGAGGGACGAGGGAGCAGTGGCGTAATGAGCAAAAATGTTGGGGGGGAGGAGAAAAAACTGCATTACCACCACTCTCACATGTTACGCAGGCCCTGGCAACGTTTTTTTTTTAAGTGGGGGGGGGGGGGGGCTAAGTATTTACGATCAGGTAGAGCAAAGCGAGCGAAGCAATGGAGCGTAAATCGGCGTGGGGTGCAGGGGCAAAGCCCTGGCGGGGGTCAAGGGGCGGAGCCCCATGAAACTCAGGGGTTTTAGGCATCTAATTATGGTTAGATGAGCATCAAGGGGGCAGAGCCCCCGGAAGCTCAGAGGTTTTAGGCATTAAATTAAGGTGAGATGAGCATCCATGGGGCAGAGCCCCCGGAAGTTTTAGGCATTTAATTATGGTCAGAGTAGCATATTTTGATACCTTATTTGTGACTTGCACTGACATGCAGGTCACTAATTGGAGTGGGGTACAGGGGCGGAGCCTCCAGAAGCTCAGGGGTTTTAGGCATTTAATTACGATCAGATGAGCATCCAGGGACCGCCTTAGGGCATTTAATTGGTGGGGTCCAGGAGGCAGAGCCCCCGGAAGCTCAGGGAAAAATGCCATTTCAGCAACATTTGTAAATCACTGGTATCGAATTAGAAATAAACCACGTTTGAATTAAATTTTTTGAGGGGGAACTTACCCAAGCTCCCCTCCCCCCCCCCCCCCCCCCCTCAATACGTAAGTGCGAGGGAGCATAGTGAATGAAAGGGGTGAAGGTGACGGAAGTGACTATCCTTTCACAGGTTTTGAAGTTTTTGTTGTATTAAAAAACTACATTCCTTAGCAAAACTATAGTATAAAAAACAAGCAATATACTTTTTTCACACTTCACTTTTCTCGGTATTTACTTACACATTTTGAAGGATATTATGCGAGGGTGCGTAGCTGCCGAGTGAGAAAATTTTTGCATTTTTATTAGTCTAAACGCTACACTCTTGGGCCCTCCAGAGCCTAAAAGTGTGTTGCAATCTTTAGTCAGTATTTGCTATACATTTTTTTGGCACTTTTTTCAAATTTTGAGGGGGGGGGGGGGGATGACCCCCCCCTAAATAAATTGAGAGGGGGGATGTGTCCCCCCCCCCCCCGTCCCCCCCGGCATCGCCGCCCCTGTACTGGGGAGTTTCTGAGAAGGAGCCGTTTCAAGTCAGGCGGTACATTAAAAAAAAATGAAAATTGGGTCCTAGGAATGCAAAGTTTTGGGCGAGTCCTAGCTGAGATCTATCGAGTATGAGGGGTGTGGGCGGGGGCGACGCGTGGTCAACTGATGGGGCCAGAAACCAAAGCCCCCCTCCACCCCCCCCCCCCCCCCCCCCCCCCTCGGCGATGAAGATTGAATAATCATGTTGTTGGCCTAATAGTTTATCATGTCAAAACTGAACACAAGATGGAGCCATACAAGTCTCATTGTTTAGAAACTTATCAACTGTAATAATACTGGAAATGTATTTATATATATGGGTACCGGTATGTGTCAGTAATTGTGTGCGATCATCATGTTGTTATCCCCCCCCCCCCCCCCTGAGTATTATACCTTAATGTTTGATACTATCAGATACACAGTGTAGACCCTGTATATAAAAAAAATACATATTGTTTTTCTGTGGAGCAATTCGTATTGTTGGGGGGTCGAATTAATTTCAAAGAGTGAGACAAAAAGATAGAAGAACATACAAGAAGAATGGGAGAGAGAGAAAAAAAAAGAGAGAGAGAGAGAGAAAGAGAGAGAGAGAGAGGGAGAGAGAGGGAGAGAAGGAAGGGGAAGAAATGGAGGGGGGGGGGGTAGTAGACAGAGACATTATGTAGTGATCCTTAGCATGGAAAATGTGTTCAGGGTTTATTATTATACTTATAGGCATCTACTTTTCATCAGTAATAAAGTTTTATTTCTCCATTATAATCGTACGGGCCTACGCCCTCATATATAAAACTGAATGAAACAGAAGAAGCTCTACACATATTGTTTTGAAATAAGGGAACGTCAAATGAGACTTGTTGCCGTATACATGTGGCTATCTTTTCAACTTGACGTTAAAAAAAATTCAAGAACAAAATACAGGCATGTGATACAAGGACAGAACGATATTGGTCGAGACATGATGTAATACCTATAAATACATTAGGATGTTACGGACGTCATCGAGCCTGAACATGAATGTTAGCCGGAAGACTTTAGTGGTGGCGCTCTTTTGCTCTTAACACTAGAGTAACTACGTAGAGAGGTACCCGAGCAAACTTTACTTTAAAAGTAAAAAGGAAATCAATATATCCTTTATAAGCATCACTAAAGAGTTAGAAATAATAATGTAGGGTGTGGAAGGGGTCGTAAAGCATCTTCTTTTCACGTTCCCTTCGCCCATTTCGCTCTATCTTGTTACTGTTTAAATCTTTAATAAGTATCATAATTATATCAACTTTAAATGCGAGCGAGCGAACTTTGGGTGAAATTAAAGAAAAAGTTGCTCTTAGTCGCTTTAAATTAGGAGCACATTTTATGAGGAAAGGATCAGGGGGGACACATCCAAAGGGAAAAGACATTATTAGACAAGAAATAGAGCACGTGTCAAAGTAGAATGGGGCACTTCTTGCACCTAGTAAGGGGCCCTCACCAGGGATGAAAAAAGGCACTTATGAGAAAGGAACTTATTACAAAGGAAAAAGGGTAATCATCAAAAGGAAATTAGCACCAATTAGTAAGGGTAAGGGGCACGTGTCAAAATAAAAGGGGCACTTATCAGAGATGAAAAGGGGAACTAATTACAGAGGTAAAGTGGGCACCTCTCAGATTTGAAAAGAGGCAATTATAGGAGGTGAAGGGGCACTTATTGTATCTGAAAAGGGAAGGGGCATTTATCAAAAAGAAAAAGGGGCACTTATCAGAGGTGAGAAGCGGCACTCTTCACAGATGAAAAGGGGCACTTATCAGAAAAGGAAGGGGCACTTGTTAAAGTAAAATGAGCACCTCTCAGATTTAAATTAAAAAACCTAAAAATATAATAAGAAAGTGTCCCAATTTTCAGCTAACTTTATTTTTCAGTCAGAAATTATCTAGATTTTGCATTTTTGCTCTTGCTGAGCAATTTACTGCTTATGCATCCTATTATAATTAATACATAAAGACATTATGATTTGTCATTAATTTTCCAAGAACTTTGGCGAAAGTCGATTTTTGCACTCTCGCAAACAATGCCACCTGTTTATCCGAGCGTGAACACATACCGCACAAAAATGGTACCAAATGATTTTGGATAAAACACTCTTTCATAAGATGTATAATAATTTACTGTTTATAGATGATTTTAAAAATAATTAGCAATTTTCTAGGTGTAAACTTTTTTTGGACTCACACTGTATTTGTATAAGAGTAGGGGAAACCCTGGTGCAGTAGTCCACCTGCACACCCTAAATCATTTATACTAGGAGGAGACCCGAGGGTTACAATGATTTATTTTGCTCATCGCCTCCTAGTCTTAGGTGACGCCAAATACTTCAAGCTAATATCAATAATGTTCTTCCACGTAACTAATTTCAGATAGTCTGGAGACAAATAACTATTATTTTTCTTTACTGTTGCAAGTCTTAGTGACGATGATATATTCAAGCATGCACACAATCACACATAATAATGTAGGTACGTTCTTTCTCAGCACGAATACAAACACAAAGATACAGCATCATTTTGTTCTGACAAATTTTGTCATTTTAATTCTCATCATTTTTTTAGGCCTTTACATACAAGGACAAAAAGAGGGGTTTGCACTGCTACACGTTGTCATCCTATCTGAGGTTTCCATGAGATTTCCATACAAACAAACAGAAAAAAAAAGGTTGCAAAAATGTACACGTGACTAACTAGTAAGAGTAGGCAGCGTTCCATATCGTATGTTTTTCATTCTCACTGAAATTTACAAGCTTCATATTATGCCCTCAACTCTCACACTGTCAGGAAGCCAAAACATTTCAAGAATCTTGAACTACATTCACTTCTGCATTTTATCGACTTTGTTTAAAAAAAATTGTGTGAACATATAGGAGAAAGTAAAAAAAGAAAGAATATGATTTACATTGAAATAGTTACCAGTAGTAATTTGACTGATTTTTCAGTAATTCTGGTCCACATGGATGTGCTTTAGTCAAAAGGGACATGGGTATATGCACAACACAAATGTGTGCTGTTGTTCACACAAGCATGCACACAAAACACGCACACACGTTATTAGATAACAAAGGAAAAGAAAACAAACAAGATAGACACAGGAAAGGGACATAATATTATATGACAAGACATTTGAAAAACTTTGGCTTCCCTCTTTTTTCAAGAAACAAACTAGGCTATGGTAGAGGCCAGACACAAGACTGGCATCTTCAAAGATCCATCTAAAGGTAAGACAATTGGAGAGATGAAGAACATTCTCATATCTAGAATGAATGAAACAATTAAAACAGAGTATTGCCATTGGGTAAAACTTGGTTTCTAAACATGGTGCAAAACATTGCAAATAGCATGGGACATGGGGGAGCTATACTTTGGTGAATATGTTCACTCCAAGACTTTCAATATCTAGACACAACAGAATCAAATTTTAAAAATAAATAATTGTATAGACTTGATACACAGACACAGACACTGGATTGATTGTAACACATTCCGTAATGATTTCTTCTTCACATTCAAAGAAGAAGTACATTTACATGCAATTAACTACTTGTACCTAGCATATAAAAATAACACATCAATTTGTGCATACAAATGTCTATTAGTTACACACCATTTGTTTCCTTTTCTCACTCTGCTCAAATACTTACAGGCATTCAGTGTATGTGTGTGGAACAGCATCACAATGCAATCTCAGTATAAACACTGGAAATCATTACAATCCTGACTGTTTAAAAGATAAAGGATTCCAATCCCATAGCTATATAGAGACTCAAGTAATGAATTGAACTCTCAACTCAATCCTTGTCAAATAAATAGCAATACGGTAGCAGCTACTGGCAAGCAACTAATCGATTCACTGTTCCTCCAATCATATTTGCAATTCTATTCTGGCAGTTTAGTTTTACATCGACCCATAATCATTTATGAATCTATCTAATTTTGGAAATATTCCACAATTAATCGCATTCCGACATTCTTACATAGTGCACAGAGCTTGTTTCGCGATCAAATTAAAAAGGGAGAGAAAGAGAGAGTTGATCTCCAGTGTACATAGTCTGAAGCTATTGAAATTCACAGAATGCATACACGCTTCCCCTCTTTACAATTTAGATAATGATAATAGTCAGTAACTGATACAATTTTGACCAGCTGTTCAAACAAGGCAATAAGCAATACCTTGCTATTTCAACACCAGATGTATCATATCTTTAAAGGGCTTCAAGTTTGTCCACATTTCTCTAATCCCTAACATTTTATTATTCAAAATTCAAGACATTGTTTTGGTCCCTAAATGAAAATGTCAATGTCAACAATTATCACACTACTCTCATACACCATTATAAGATACACCCAATATGTCAAAAAGGTCATTTGGAATATTTTGATTCTGCACAATGCATCATATCATGATATACTAGCGGGAAGTGACTAAATAAACTGGTCTTTCATAATATGTATATTAAAAACGGCTTAAATTTTGAAGATCTCGTGTTGACAATATGTCTTGGCTTATATATACTGTGAAATGACCTGTGACCTTTGTTCCAACAACATGATTGATTTATGATGCTCTCTGCTAATAGAAGTAAATCATTATTGAGACTATTAAAGAGTGGGATGAGATGGATGGACAGACAGCCCCCTGGGGAAGTATTTCATGTTGGACGTTTTAATGATAATTGATGTGATCATTTTTCTTAGACTCACATTCTCAAATACAACCTAGAAATTGAATGCCATTTAATTGTTTCTTCTTTGTATACTTTTCTTCCTTTTTACCCCAACCCAATATATAATGTAAATTCCCGCTCATTATGCCTTTCATAGTATACGTGTACTTTAACTCTTATCTCAAATAGCCTTCCCTAGCAATCACTGATCTGTCTCTCTTTAGATTCATTTAACAAAAATTAAAAACATTACAAATTATGAAGGTGACCTAAATTTAAAGTAATATCACATTCCCTGCAAGCATCTATTGACAACAAAAAATGATGAAATAAGTACTCAGTTTGCTATTTTTATTTCAAAGTTGGAATTGGACTCTATCTTATAAAATAAACATACATGTATATTATCTGATTGGAGCCCCAAAGTCATTACCTCATATAATTCAACACAGAGTTAATGCTCTCGAGGCTCCAAAGCCATGATTTAAATTACTGGCAAATCATAACCAAAGGATAAATTCTATGATCAATTGTTTTCTTGCATTCACACACACTCCAAGAAGAGATTTCTATGGAACCTTCTTCACATTCTATCAAAGCTGTCCATTTGCTTTGGTTCATTGACAGTAATCAAAAGGACTATCAAGCAAGCTTTAGTCTTCTCCCAAACTATGGTCCAGTCAGTATATCTTTCTTTCAAATAAATAAAGCGACATTGTTGTTATTACAATTACAGCAAAATACCCTGAACAAATAACTCTATATTTTGGAATAGTTGAAAAACATAAATTACACATTAAGACAATATTCTGGAATTGAGATGAACAAAATATGAGGCTAGTGGCTGATGAGAGGTTTACAGGGAGGATAAGGTACATTGAAAGTTGGCATGAGGAATAATGGCCTTTTGGATAATCTGAATAGCATAATGGTAGACTATAAAAACAGCAAACAAACAAATCTGTGATGTACCATTAGATGACTTATTTAAGTAACGCTTTGTGAAGCACATATGAAGGAAGCCATTATTTGAAGGAGATGCTGACATCATTTCACTTGAGGCTATGTTATGATCTACTGTAGGGATGCAGAGTGAAGGGTATGATCATTCACTACCTGTGATCTCATAAGATATTTGTGTGAAAAGAAACTTCACTTGGATGTCTGGACATATCATTAAGCCACAATCAAATTTCTAGGTGGAGAAGCCATATTGGATTAACCCTTCTATATTTCAATAACTTTCTCAACCCCTCGTTCACCAATGTTTAAATGGCACTTCTGATCGCACTTTATAAATCTCGAGAGTAAATACTCTTTTCTATGAGTTAACTTTGGTGTAGCAGGCTAGAAGACGTGCAGCACATGAAGAACCTAGCAACCATCCCAATCTTAAAACAAGACTCAAAATTAAAACACATTCAAGGTGACAGCTGAAGATGTACAGAATCAAAACAAACTACAATAAATAATAGTGATTAAAAAACAAAAAACAAAAACAAATCAGGATTCCAGAAATCAGTCATTTGTTTTCATGTACAGTGCAACCCCTTTTTTCTCTACTGTCTTTCATAATTATTTTGTTTCTATGGTACAAGAACATATTCCACATATTTTTTTCTTCTACTTTACATGTTATGTACAGATACTTCACTTTTTTTTTCTTCATTACTTCCTGTTTTTATTCAATGAATAGTTTATTGTAGAACATAGTTAAACTGAGAGCAAGAATCCTAAGCATTCCGTGGCTAAATCACACATGTGCACTACACTGTGTACATAAACTATACCTGCAAGTTCAACCTTCAGATTTTTGCACTGCCATAAAATTTTGCCAAACACTTTCCTTCTTCGATGAAAGAACTACTGTGTAACAGAAGTTAACTTCAATCGATTAAAAAAAAAAAAAAAAAAGGAAGCTACTGGTGCAATAAATTATAAAATGTTACATTTTTTCTTTCTTTTTCTGAGTGTAATTGCAATTGTGTTGATAGCTGTGTAAAATTTATTGGAGGATCTAACGCAGAGGATCTAGTGCCTCTTTGAGATGGTACAGCTGTGGACATACCATCAAATATGATATAGGGACTCCAACTGCTCCAGACAACACAATGCAGCCCAGGAGTATGTATAACATCTTCCATGGGTTCAACGTTATGCTACAGTGCTTGGCAAAATTTTAAAGCAGTCACAAAACGCTCTGTATTACTCACTCGTAGAAAGGCCATGTCACACAAAGGAGGTTCAACATTAAAATGACCAAACATTCTTTCTCACCGAGAGAGAAACCTTACCACCAACTCTCAACAATGAATAGCACGAGTTAGGGATCTTCCTGTATCAGTGAAGACTAAAGACTGCAATGATCATGATGGACAAATTGCTTTCCTATACACCACATCTTTTCTGAATGACATCACAAAGGGTTTTGGTCACATCAACCTTATTAATATACCAACCAGAACATCTACAAATTCAAAGAATCTTGTAAAAACAAAAACATTAGCAAATCAAATTTTATGAATAAATTAGGGAATAATTAAAAAAAATAAAGGCTGTGAGTCTGTGGGGTATTGAATATGAAATGGAGAAGATCTATTAACCAACAAAAAGCAAAAAATGACAAATAGAAAATGAAAATTTAGGGTTTAATTTGCATAAGTTTGATGTGAAATATCTGCTACCAGGTTAAACCTCCTTCATGCAAATGGCCAGAAACACAGATTTAAATGCGGCATAACTTAATAATACCTGTGACCTGGATAATGCTCTATAGTTCAATCAGCTTGCCTGATGGTATAGTCTGCATAATTTTACTGGAGGTGACATTAGACTGATTGGACTAATATAAAAATCTGAGGCCCAATTCACTGGATATTTATCGCTGAAATAACTGCTATAGAACATACAATGGTCAATTCTATCAAAATTACAAAAGTTACATACTTCCACAAAGTAGCAATTATATTTGTATTGATGTAGGTTATTTTGTTTTTACATCAGTTAGTATATCAGACTGCATTATTTACTTTCCTTCCAGATGAAATAAAAAACAGTGAATGTTATTGAGCACTATGTATGACCCATGTTATTCTATGTTATAAGTATGCACACATTAAATCCTTGTGACTCGAGTCTTCAACTTCATTGACAAAACCCTAACGTTCATTCCTTCTGAATGCGATATGTACTATAAACCCATATGAAAGGTTTATTCCATTAATCACCGATATTCACATAAATTAGCTTTTCTTTTCTGCATCACTTTGCACGAAGAAAAAAAGAAGAAAAAAGTGATGCAGAAACAATCTTAGTTATAAGTCATATATCACTTGAATTACTATTTAAAAACAATTCCATTCCATCGATGCTTTCTCCTGTACCATGCTGGCTACTAAATGGCACTTATAGCCCAGGTACATCCTATCAACCCCGGCTTGATGATTACATCATCAAACACAAGGGCTCCTTCTTTTGGCAGTTAAGACGCTTTCCCGTTTTGGTAAACGTAAAGCGAATAATGTTATGTGGAACCATTCAGCGTGGTCTTTGATGACAGTCTCATCATCACGATCCGAAGCCGACGAAGCAACGGTCAATCGTGGTAGGCCCTTCCTTTCTTCCTTCTGCTTGTTCTCATCTCAGACAAGCTAGCTAGGGCCTATAAACATGCAGCTACGGCGGGCGAGGCAGTGGATTCAAAGAGATAACATACATGATGAAAAGATCCTCAAAGAAGGTTACATACCCTGCTTGCTAATTACCCATATCACACATCCTAATAGATAACGGGACATGGTCAAATAGAATAATCAACATCTCACAGCAGATTACATCTTCTTCTGAGATTGGCCTAAGTTGAAAGGATCTTTTCTATGTTACCTCACTTTCAATTTGAGTTTTTTGCAAGAGACATTCTTACTCAGGTAAGACATGAGCAGAATCTGGAGATTTTACACTAGATTTGAATGTACTGTGCTTTGGTGTCTGCTTCATAATTCTTCCTTCTGATGATTCAAACAAAAACAGCAACACTGTAGAGTCTTGGGAATCTTCTGTGAGCTGGTGAAGATTTGAATCCTGAAGAACATCAAGAATGAGAGTGATTATCTTACATTGCATCTACTAGGTATAAGAATCGGGTGAACATGGTGCGCAATCTGGTTTGTATTGCTACATTACAAATGTGCGTACAAAGTGTGCAGTTCTAGGAGCTTCTTCACAGATGATAAAAAGATGCTTCAAAGATCAAGATGCCAAGATGTGATGTCATCTTGTTCACATACAAAGCAGACATACGGTATGAAAGTGTGGAGGATATGGATGGTAGTAGCAACCGCAAACACACGCTCTCCTTGAGCGCATGTCAGATACGGTGCTATCTAACCAAGTTGGACTTGAATCTCGTCGCAGCTGTCATGTTGCTGAATGGTTCCGGCATCACTTCACAAGCACAGTTCATTGGAAATCTTGGAGGCAATGTTCTTGAAGGCCATGGAGGTGCCTGATATCCGTTTAAAGCGCACCCCGTTGAGTGAGAGGCGTGGTAGCTTGCACACCTCCATCTCCCATTGGATGAGGTTATCGCCCCGCCCATCGCCATGTACACAAAACAATAGATAGCGCTCACGCTGTTCAAAGTCCACGCCGTTGGACTCAAGAACACGGCGGATCTCACCGATGATGGAGTCTGGCTCTTTGGAGCTAGTCGTCTTCATACTGAAGGTAAAGCGCAGTGACCTTGGCTTCACATACTCTGAAGGGGGTTCTGCCATTACTAGTGACCTGAAATCATCAAATGGGAATCAAAATCAGTTATCAAAATATGAGAGATATATTTGTTGTTTTGGTATTACCAGTGTTACACTACAAAGTAATGCCCCGTCCCCTGCAGTTAAAATATGTCAATTGGCATTTGCGTTAATTCCTACATTGCAACAGCAACGGGAAAAATATCTGTTTAAGGACCTTTTGACTTTGCTATCGTGTTCAGAGATTTCACACATTATAACACATTGACAGAAACTGTTTTTATAGTGACCTTTTTCCATTTATGCCGATTTAAAAAGATAATTTCTGAAGCAAAAAATCTTAGGGCCCCATTTCAATTGTTTCTTGATTGACCAACCAACCAACATAAATTAACACTAAATGTTTGCAACTATACCCACCTTCTGCTAAACTTGGAAGCAAACTTGCTGAATAAGGAGATGTTATGTGGGCCGCCCATGTTCCTGGTAGATGTATCCTGTGAACTACCCTGGGCCGATGCAGGTCCATTGAACATGGGTCGCCTACCTGGTGCACCATGGATGGTAGCTCGGTTGACGGTACCTCTATGAAGATTAGAGCCTTGTACTGGCGGCCCCCTCACACTAGGTGAACCCCCTATTTGGTGTCTCTTGTTAGGTGCAGTACTGCAGAAGGGAAGCACATTTGACAAAAACATTCAAATTAGATCATTTTCACAGCAAATGATATTGAATTTTGATGCCTTAAACAATCTTAATGTGCATATATCTATCATGAATCCAAGTTTGATAAATTGAAATATAAAATGTTTAAATAATTTCGATAATATTTGAGCACATGCGACCAAAAGAGTAAATAATAAAAATTAAAAACAAAATTTAAATATCTTTTCTTGTAAAAACAAGTGGCAGAGAATAAACGTTAAGGATGAATAATATCAATTTCTGAATAAAGAAATGATATCAAAAGTGCATGAAGAATTGCATACTGGAATAAATTGCAACTCAAATGATGAATAACACATAAGCAATTTTTGATATTTAAAAAATGCAGTTAGAGAGGATACAATAAAAAAAGAAAACAAAAGAATGAACGTGAATGGTATACATTTCATACAAAAATAAAACCACACGTGTTATGTTAGGGTGTCTGAAAACAACAAATGGCAATACTAAATCTAGAAGAAAGAGATGATATATACATTTAGAAGGCAGTAACAGTGAATATAAATTATTATCTACTTAGGTTTTACTGAGATATCACAAGAGCTCATCCAAAATAAGGAAAAATAACGAGATAAGTTTAAAGTAGCATGATAGTCCTCATATAGTATGCCTCGATTCAATAACAAGTACAGGCCTAAAATCTGTCAATTTTTTTATTAAAACATTCTATAATATAAAGAGGCAGGATTAACTTTGCAATGAAAGTATGCTAAGACCAACTAGCGATTTGAAGGATATCCATTAGCAATTTCCAGGCAAATCACTTCCAGAGAAAGTATAGCTAAAGAGGCATTCAAGAATCCCCATTGCTAATTACTGCCATGGGCTTATCTAAAACAAAATATCTGAAATATTGATCAAATATCTCACATTATTATTTGAATTACATAGTGCACACATAAATGTTAGTGGAGAAAAGAGATTTCATTATTGTATTAAAGTAACAGCAACAGAATTCAGAGTAGACCAACACCAGGATGTTTTCCTTGAATCTAGAACAAACTGTACATTACTACAAACATACATTAAAATACAACACATGATTACTACAACAAAAAGATATATTTCTTATTAAAAATACAACAGCTAAACATGAACAAATGAATCAAAATTGTTGGCAAGATACAAGAATGAAAAATATCACAAATGATTATTGACATCTGTTAGTGAAAACAAATACATTGACATGAAGGCTTTCATGAAACTACTACTAGTGCTAGCATCTTATAACCCCATTTCATTTCATTCTTTATATGGTTGGAATGATTTCTTTATAAAAACCTATTCAAAGGATGAAAAGTTGTTTAGAAGAAGTAAATGATGCAAAGCAAATATCTTATACCGGTAGTTTGAAAATACATTATGCATAGCGCACATGTAACATAAGTATTGCTCTTCAGGGATCATTTTAAGTTCATTTAATTTTGAGAAATGGATGAGGAATGCGGTTTCTTAATCAATGAATGTAATATAATAATAATAATATTTAAGATTTATATAGCACTAGTATACAAGTACAGTTTCTAAGCGCTTTACAAAACAAGTGAAATGAAAAGTACGGTTAAACTAAATATGTAATAAGGATCAACAAGAAACGTGAAATGAACAATGCGCTTAATTTGGACGAATTACTTAACTAACAATGTATAACAATAACATGATAATGAAAAATGATCCCTGAAGAGCAATAACAAACACTTTTGTGAATTTATTAACGATGCACAAATGTTGAAGTAGATACAGATGACACACTAGAAAAAAAAAAAAATTAGACGTCCTCAAAAAAGGAATTGTTTACAGTGTCTTCTCACCAAGTTCTTAGATTTGACACATTTTATATTAATGTATTATGTTTTTAATTAACAACATAAACTCTATTGCTAGATCATCTGCTTTCTATGTTTCTAGTACATCCATGTACAGTATTCTCAAAGTGCTATGGAGCATAATTTTCAACATTTCCCCACCTTAGATTCTATCTATCACTGAGTTTGAAAGAAATCTTTTACAATGTTCATATCCATACGTATGGTGTTGTCTCTAGTATCTGTATACATAAATCAATCAACTGCTAAAGGGAATCACAATAAACACAAAACTTGTGTTACAAAAAACAAAGTCAATAAATTTGCATTTAAGGTGAGAAGTAGTAAACAATCTGGTGTGATTCCTGAGCATGGTATTATTAAAGACAGGTGGTTTGTTAAGTGCAGCCATGGATGGATGGGTTTGAGGATGAAGGGGTAGGTAGGTAAGACAAAGGTTCTCACAATCATACTGGTCACACAAACAAACATCAAAATACAACAAGAAACCAGAGCTTTATCATAAAACAACTTTAAACCCACCAAGCATTACCCCCTCCCAAATCTTCAATACCCAGTTCTTTTTGATAGTCATAATTTTATTCTTTGATACATTTATGAATAACATTGAGGGGTAGAAAATTCCGCGGGATTTTTTTAAAGGGGGTGGGGGTTGAGGGGGTGAATAAATCTTCATTGAGCAGGTCTTTGATTTACCAGTGTAACCATTTGGGAGGGGGAGGGGAGGGGTAAGGATGCATACTCCAACCAACCGTGCCCCCTACAGCTATCCACTAGATGGGGTACAACTAGAATGAAAGACAGGGACAAAGAGGGGAAGCAGGAGACATGTTGTTTTGAAAAGGCAGCTCTAGATGGAACCCAAGAGATTGGGAATTGGTTGGAAGGACAGGCTCACCTGGGCCGATTACTGGGGTCGTCAATGGGCGGGAGGAGTGCCCCTTTGACGGGATGACTGGACGTTGAGGAGGATTTCTGATGTCTTGTTGACCTAGAAACGTAAAATCAATCAGCATTGTAATTCAACGCCTCATGTTATGAGGGCACATCTCACTTTCGATGTTTAATTCCTAAGTTGTCGGGATAATACCAATAAAGTTGTCTCTTTTACCTATAGACTCCAAAGAGTAATAGGCACAGCCATACATTTCTAGGTTTTCCTGACTTGGCATATTCAGGGCATATTAAAAAGGATTTAAGAGTTCAAATGTAACAATGTATCTTTTAGGGAAAAAAAAGACTTATAAGTGGTGGAATTTCAATGGAGCATAGCATTAAAACCCATGTCCAAATGTTGAAAACCCACACTCAAGCCTAAATCTTCACTTTCTCTATACAAGTCTTCCGGTACAGGCGGTGATTACAATATGTACAGGTGTAGGGTTAAGGACATGAATGAGTCAGGGAAAGAAAGACAAAACAAAAACAAAATCAATAAATAATATGGTGACTCAACTCAAAGGATGGAGGTAAATAAATTATAGTTTGGATTATAGGTTGAATTGGAATAATAGGTGACATTGGTTTGGCTGCACTCTTCTTACCAACCTACTATTTGAAACAACATGGTAAAGTGAACAGCTTCAGCACAGTACCTGCAGATGTGTTTACTACGCACATCAGTTTTTACCTTAGGTAATAATGTGTACCGGTAACACAAAATAACATGACTTGCATGTTAATGAACTAAAAAATAGAAAAATAATTCTCCTTTTGTTGTAGCCATTTCTCAAAGGTAATTTCACTTTATTAAAATTAATAGAAGTTTTCTTGTAGTTACACTTAAATAATAAAGCCATCATGATACTTTGTAGCCTTTCTCAGCAGCCATATGGGCCATGCATATGGCTATATATATACAGAATTGGACGAAAGCAACCATTTTCTGGATAGCGTAGTAAAAGACTGCTTTATTTTCACATCATTACGAGTGACTAATTACATCTCTGTTGCTCTACACACTATTAGCAATACAAACAGGTGTGTGCTATCTTCTATGCTGTACCTAAAGCATACTCATACAAATAGAAATAGATGAGTGAGCTGCTAGATGGTAGTGATCAACAAGGCAACTCTGTATACTGCTGGTAAAGAAAGTTAATGTAACCTCCTTTTATTGTCATGATGAAACGTTCAACCTAGTTAAAGAGCGAGCCCAGATAAACCACGGCAACCATCTTATACAATCACTCCAGTACATATACACTCCAATTCTACTTTGGTGAGGTCTGTAAGCAAGGAGAAGAGACGATTGTTAGCTGGTTTCTTACCTTTCACTGCTGCCATTGGTTCTACTTGAGCCAGGGAAATCTCTCTCACCTGCGACATACGTGTTTCTCCTACTCATACCGGGAGGAGTCTAAAGGGAGTTACAAAACAACAGATCATCACAGCAATTTGTCAGAAAGAGATATGATTAGAATTAGATTTGTGGAAATGATAGGGGGCAAAAAGCTTATGATTGAACCGCTATCAAAGTTACAGCATGTGATATGGTACAAAAGTATAAGATTCAAATATCATATGTTTTACCCAACATACTCAATCAAGTGACAGAAATTGAAGTAAAGCATGAAAGTTACTTGTTAAAACGCAAATTCATTTTCATCATGAAGGGTTTGACATTCACCTCAAACTGAAAACTATATTGTAGAGCACACATACCTGTAAGCTAATAAAAAAAGTATCTTTCTTAAAACCTAGTATAATGTTTCCAATAAATCCTTATATGTTATTGATGTATTCGTGGAGATTACTAGATATATGATGAATATCTTGATCATATAATAAACTCATGTTCAGTGTAACGCTCCTAAAGTAAAAAAAAATGCTGCAAATGCAAAGTGTTTCATCTAAAATCTAAAGCAATAAAAACCCAATTAATGAAGTTCTTCTTCTTCTTCCCGAAAAGTGCAGGCTTCATGAAATGAAGATTAACGGACTGTGGAAGCATGTTTACCTTTGTTGGCAGTTTGCTGGCGCTCTTTGGCGTAGATTTGGCTTTCCTGTCAGGTATATCTGACTGGTTGGGATTGTTGCTTGTGTTGGACTGTGAGCTGCTATCCTTGGACCCGATGGAACCGTGGCTAGAGCGTCCTCTGTCTCTATGTGTTGGATTGCCCATGTTCTCCTTACTGTCGATGTGACGTTTATAGGAGTGCTGCCCTGTATTCACATGGTGGAAAAGGAAGTATTTGTTGAGTATTGTCATACAAAATGAAGATACTTGACGTAGTGGCCCTTCCCGACTGCCAGGCAAATGCATGCGTCTCAACGTTTGTCTTTGGCATGAGATGCGCACATCAAATAAAACGTAATACACTGCAAAATGGAAGTGCTCATAATTGATCACTAGTTTTCTACCATGAGAGAACAACATGCTTCACTATTTCAGATATTAAATCACAAAGAACTTAGTAATTCTTTGGAATATTCAAATGTTGTCCTGTACATAGATACTAGGATCAAGAGAATTACAAGGTCTCACACTCATTACCAATATGAAAATGCTTCAGGATTTAATACTTGGGCCGATACTTAAGTATCTCTTTTTTACTTAATTATTTACCTCTAATTTTCAATTACGTTTCACCCCAAAATAAAATTGTTTTTCACATTTATGTTTCCCATTTTCAACTGTCAAATTCAAACATATTTGGTGGTAGAATCGTTTTGTCTTTCAAAATTGCAATTGAATGCTTTTTCAAGTTATTTGATCTCCACTCTATATTCGGGTTTGTGCAAATTGTGACTACTTGTGACTACTTGGAGAGGCACATTTACCCAATGTACTGTAATTGCTTTAATAGATTTTTTTTTAGAAGTCGCCAACCTGTAATTTAGGTAACTTTATTTCAAAACAATATTTCTCAATAAATATATAGAAATGGGAAACATACTTTCTGGGATTAAAATATATTTATATTTCAATCTATTCATAACACATAACAAGACCAAGAATGATAAAAGAGATTATGAAAACAAGATTAGATGGGCTGGTTGTCTATGATGGCTAATATAATAGATGGATCTAGTGACTAAGAACATAAACTATCTATGACTTTATTCACTCGCATAAAACATGACATAATAAATTAGTAACGGGAAAAATGACATAATGGGCAATGACTCTCAACATGTATTTGCATACAACAAGTTGCGATATGATTAATGAAATCTTGAGCAAATTTACAGATGTAATCCTGTTATAAACATGAAAAGAATTGATGAATGGTTTCAAGCAAAAAGGATGTTTAGTGGCCAGATAAATTAAACACACATATTACACATAAATATGTTTCTAGCACTGGATTCAGCATATAAGTATTAAATCATACTCTTCACAACTTATACTATTCAAAACTTATTTGGACTTGTTAGATACACAATCAAGATACATACTCTACACAATATATGTTATCTATTAAATATATTTTAACTTTCATAATATCAAAATGGTGTATGCCATGCAAACCATGACAAAATAAATATATGCTTCATATTACTGTATACAATTTATTTTGTTCTTTGGGTGTTCTTGTAAACAACACATAACAAATTTGCTTTTATGAAGTCACTTTGAAAAGGCTAATTTGATATCCTCTGGAATTCCTACAACTTTGGCTTTGATAATTTGTTTTGCTTTTGCTTTTAGTGGAGAACCAATAAATAGCTGCTGTAGAAATAGTTCAGAAACACATCTACCCTGGGATTTTGCATAAGTATGGCAATTTAAGATAAATTTACCACTATTTACCATATATTAAATATTACATGTTCTTTATCAAATGAATTTCAATGACATCCATTGAGTTGCTATGGCAATGTGTTCAAATCATTTCTTTCCTTCTTGCATTATAATTTAAACAAACAATCTAAAAATGTGTGAGTGCATCTCAAAGTGCAGATCGAGATAACTCTTTATTCTACGACATGCATAAATGTGAAATAACATGCAAAGCACATGCACATATCTTCTAACTTCAAATTCTTTGGGATATACTGACTTATAAACAACATATTGTATTGTCAGTCAAATAAATGAGAATACTGATCAACTAAACAAAGATATTTAAAAACCAAGTCAATCAATTAAGAAATGAGAATGCTGGTCAATTCAAAATAAAGACATTGTAACATTGATATATTAAACATGTCAAAGTAAATAGTCCTTTGCAGTTGGTGTAACTGAAGACTATCTGGAAAGAAAACTGTAAACAATCATGAATTAACAAAACTGAAATGAAGCAAAATGAGAGTTATGATTTCATAAGAAATCAAACCACCATCTGATTTCTGATGTTTTTGTGCTGTTGGTAATAATTATTTAAAAAAAGGTTGGTTGAATTTGAGAAATCACTCACTTTCTTTAATGAGAACAATTAATCATCCATAAATGGCATTCATTTAACAAACAAGCTAGGTTGCAAACAAGACAAGAAGCTAAGAGGACAGAAACATGGACAGATCCAGTATGGGCTTCTCATCTCTGCTTTATTATCATTTATAATCATAACAGTTTTATCGCCTAAATGTCCTTAATCGATGGTTTAATTGATCAGAGCTACAAGCTTATGCAAAATGATTGAGGAATTGGAAGAACATTTTCAATTTTTTTTTTGGTAATAGTGAACATGCCTACCTTTCATACAATCACCTGTAGGTGAATGCATTTACTTATCTCTTCAATTTTTCTTTTCTTTTTAGTGTTAAATTTTTAAAGTGTTAATTCTCAGTATTATTTTTTCCTCCCTTTCTATCTCATATTCCTGGTTGTTCAAATAGTTACCTGAACTTTCTAGTAATCAGCCATGAATTAAATTATCTTCTCACAAGGTTGCCTACAACAATTGTTCACAGAAGTTGATTGAAAACCTAAATGCATATAATTAAACCCATTATCCCAATCTTTATCTCTTGATTATCAAATATTTATCTCTTGATTATCAAATCAAATCAAATCTGTTAGCAACTCAACAGAACATAAAGACAGGGAGAGAATTGCGAATCACACAAAATTAAAGAGGACACATTGAATAAAATGTGATGCCTTTAGAAAGTCAGAATAGCAATGTATTATAAGAAATGAAATGGGAAAAATTGTGACATGGGCTGTGATATCATTCCACACAGAAAGACATATAGCAGAGGAAAACCCTTGAAGTCTAAATACAGGTGTGGTAACTTAACAAATGGGTCAGTTGAACATGTCCAAGATGTTCCAATCATGTGTTTAAGATAAATACTGCAGCAGACATATTGCACCTGCTTAGCTCTGGCAGTTCTGGAGGCTACTATCACTATTGTATGTTTCCCTTCTTCCTCATTTATTATAACTTATATTTCTCAGTCTTGACAGCTCTATGTTCATTACTGATGCTAGCCTACTGCGATGTTCTCATTATCATGTTA
The DNA here is from genome assembly GCA_035222895.1 of Strongylocentrotus droebachiensis. Classification (NCBI taxonomy): domain Eukaryota; kingdom Metazoa; phylum Echinodermata; class Echinoidea; order Camarodonta; family Strongylocentrotidae; genus Strongylocentrotus; species Strongylocentrotus droebachiensis. The sequence continues at coordinate 222,590 of JAVYIG010000638.1, forward strand.
TTCTTCCAAGTTATTATATATTGACTATGCTTCCATGTACCCAATGTTTCTGCCATTTCACATCTTATGTTGATGTAGACAGTATCTTATGTAAGGTCTGCCCTCCTATGCTAAAATATCCAGCAATGTAGGTTACATCAATACTATCATAATAAATTCACAACTTGAGATATTACAGCAATTAACAAATATTTAATGATCTCATTGAATGTTTATCACAGTGTATATTGATGTGTATGGTAGTTGCCCTGCAACCTGCATAACTAGCATGTATTGTAGAGCAGGCATTGATTGGACGAGTTAATTCTTCACATGAAGGCTGATGGAGCGCAATGGAATTGTTATGGCAGCAGTAACAACATAATAACCTCTACAGCTCATCTAGACATGGCTGAAATTGCTCTATTAAATTGACTGTTCAATGGATATTACTAGTCAACTGAGAGGAATAGAAAGGTCCTAGTGGATATAGACATACCTCCTAAGATTTAAAAAAAAAAAAAAATGCCGTAAAACGTCAAGAAATTCAGAGAAAGTTTAAACACCCGTTCCCGATTCAAATACAGAGTTTCTATAGGAGTTTATTGCTGCAGCTGTCCATTAAGAGTTCTTCTAGATACATGAAGTCTGTGTATATATGTATATATTCAGGAGTTTGTGACCCCTTTCTGTAAATTTGCTTCTTTTAGTGATCATTAAAGCACTTTTTCACTGTAATGTGACATGTTGAATTCTATAAATACATATGAAAGCTTATGTATTGTGTATCTTTAATCAACTGTGTATAACTTTCAAAAATTAAGAGAAGAAAAATGTCCTTCAAATTGCACCTACAGGAAGGCACAGACAACTGTCAAAAAAAAAAAAACATGAAGAAGAAAAAAAGGAAGTACATACATAATATAATGATAATCATTGTAAGCATTATCATAGAGGTAAAGAAAGAAAAAGAATACATATTTCTCAGAAAATACTGCTATCAGAAGTAGACTAAGCAGATTCATGAAAGGGGGGGGGGGGGGGGGGAGAGGCAAGAAAGGAGAAAGGGGAAAAGATAAAGGAATGGAGTAATATATGGAAGAACAAGAAAAAAGAGAGAAAGAGAGAGAGAGAGAGGGAGGAGGAAGGAGGAAAGGAGGGAGGGAGGGAGGGAGGGAGAGAGGGAGGGAGGGAGGGAGGGAGAGAGGGAGGGAGGGAGGGAGAGAGGGAGGGAGGGAGAGAGGGAGGGAGGGAGAGAGGGAGGGAGGGAGGGAGGGAGGGAGACAGAGACAGACGGACAGATAGAGGGGGGGGGGGGGGGGGTAGAGAGAGCAATAAAGCAATAAAGAGGATACACAGGATGAAGAGATAACCAGAAAAAAATGTTTTCTTTTCTTTTCACTCACCCTTTGAGCTCCACACGTAATCTTACCCTTTGCATGATAAAATGAATGCAAAGCACTAAATATAATGATGTTGTTAACTCTGCTGCAATATGATCAGAAAGAGCATATTTAGTACCAAGCTGAACGGGAGAATTACGGTCATTGTGGGTACTTATATGAATATGATACTTCCATGTAAAAGCAGGCATTATGATGCGCAAGTCCACCTTTTTTGGCAATTCCCTTTTGCTACCACCAAAGCACCTCCACCACCATCACCATTAATACAATTCAATGAATTAATGTTATAGCATATGCTTAGCATTATAAATGTGTTAGCAGGGCTTCACACTAACTCTGTTCAGAGGGGGTCTGGTTTGAATGGTTCAGTGTTTACATGTATTTCTTCAAATATGGGAGGGGGGGGGGGGGGGGGGTGTCCAAAGCTATTTTGGGGGGGCCAAGTGCTGTGGACCCTGTTAGTGTCAAACCCTTGTATTAGGATCCAAAGCACAAGCTTAAGCTAGCAGAATATGATGGAAACATGGTTAGACTGCTGAAAGCAGGTTAGAATTTTTTTTTCTTTTAGCATCTCAAACTAGAAAGCAGGAAAGTATAAATGGTAGGTATTTTTGGAGCTATATGAGCCTCACAGCAAGGTATGATACACATGCAGCAAAAGCCTAGCCATGCCTAAGCATAAATTACTTTGTCTTTCTTCTTTAGCACAGCTCTTGATCACTGCACTTTTATTCTCCTTTGAACGATGTAGAAGCAGGTTGGAATCAGATGATCTATCATTTACAGCCACCAAAATTTGAATTTAATAAGACTAATTTGAAAATGTAATAGCTAATTTCATCATCACTTACTTGGCCTTGTTATGACTAGTTCAGGGGAAAAAAAAAATTAAAGACACAAGTATCAATATTTTCTGTCTTTCAATTAGCTTCTTTTTCTATCAATTCATCTTTGTTTACACAAATTGTCCTCACTTTTAATCAATTTTGTAATTAATGTCTCTAGCGCAGTGTATATAGTGATTTTTTTAAATACTAAAATATTTCAAAATGTTTAATTTAAGTAGTTGAGGAAGGGGAAAATGGGTGTACAAATATCTGTTTGTTCTATAGTCTAAATCATCTGCTATTGCAAAGCTTATCAAGTTTGATACATTTTATTCATAATTGTTATAATTGACACTATCAATCATGTTGTTTCGCTCTAACAGTTACCTACTGAAGTGAATGGCTCTACAAATAGCTGCTTCTATTTGACTGTAATTTGTTTTAGATATCTGGTTATTCACAATTTATCGTATTAATTTACAAACAGTCGCTACTTGATTTTTCTCCGGTTTTTGTATTTTTCAGTTAAGACAATCTTCACAATAGCAAATGAGAAATTGTTTTCCAAGTCTTTCTCAACACACCATACCACTTATAACTACATGATCTATCCTAATGTCAATTTCTCCTGCTTATCAAAATATCACTGTATATTTGAGGTGATGAAGGACAATTTTTATAAGCACTTACTTTTTGTAATTCAAAGATTAATTGCATGTCTGGTTAATACAGAGGGTGCATTTATTTTCTCGGCTGCATAAAGCATCCATTTTTCCTTGGGCTTCAGTGCAATTATTTTACATTCACAATGTCAGCACTTTTCTTCAAATCTACCATGCAAAAAGTGTCAGAAAGGATGGTCTCATCTAAACGAAAGATATCTAATCATGGGAGATACCCGTACATGTGCATATATTCTATCTCTATTTCTTTGTTTGTAATTCAATAGTAAGAGCAAATGATTTGTATTTATGATGCAAGAACAGTCTAAAATGGTAATACAGCACATAAATTTAATGTTTACAAATGTTGACAAAAAACATGTGTTATTTCATGTGTGGTTTTCTGAAAATGTATTTACAGTCATGCTTATCTGTCCATCTTTACTATATAACCAAATGTTAAAGAAATCTACAGTTTAGTCCTAATACAGTAGAAACAGCTCACAGAGAATGACAGCACCAACAACCAAGTTAAGACACACGCTTAAAACAAAGAAAACAAAACACACATGGGGAAAGTATACAATCCAGAAAATAAGTATAAAGAAAAAGAATTAAGAGCAGGTTACATGACTAATTAGAATACATTTGATGAGTAACTGTACAATAGACAGTTTCTAAACATATGGTATAAAGGTGGATGCTACGGAAAAATAGGAACTTAAAGACAGAGAGAGGATTTTAAAAACAATCAAATCTAAGAAGAATAAAAGAGTGTAAATAGCTATCAAGAGCCAGAAACTAAAGAGGTTAAAGGTACTATGTCCCATTTGCAGGCCAAAAAATGAAAAAGTTAAATACCAAATGCATTTGAAAGATAATACTAATTTAGAACTTCCCTAAAAAAGGTGGGGCTTGAAAATGTCTTCAAGTGGGAAAATAACGACTATTAGTTGTCAAATTGACTTTAGGGCTATAGAGCCCAAAAGTAATAGTCTTGATTTTCAGACAATTGTTCCGAATGGTCATACGTTTTATGCTGCGCAAAGATTCAATCAGTTTAATCTTGCCCATCACAAGAAATGGGTTATTGATGTAGACAAATGCTCATGTACCCTTTACAACTCTTATTACCAAAGAAGAAAAAAAGCCAGTCAGTCACTCAATAGTGTCCGACAGTGAAGTCTAGCAAGTAAACGGGTTTCCTTGCAAAATTTGAATATGAGGACACTGCTAACATTTAAATTTCACAGATAGGACATACATGACATATTCATAATTCCTGCAAATTTCTACAGCATTTGAGGTTGGCTGCAAAAGGGACATAGTACCTTTAAGGGATACACAGAAAGATTCAAAGACAAGCAGGCTGACCAAAAATGACAGACTAGGAATTGAAGCACCAGACAAGAGTTACAGTAAGTAATAGCTATGATACTACAGGCAGGCATTCATCACAATAGAATTGCTTGATGAAGAGTTATAAGAATAAAAAAGAATGAGATTTATTAAAAAGTAGAAATTCTGGCATTTCTGATGGATTTCATTACCTCTTTTCCTGACGACTAGAAGAGAGTAGGTGAGATGAAGGTATATATGGAAAGAGACCAGAAGAATGCATTTGTGGATGAGACATGGTTCTCTCAATAACACTCATTATACAATCTTATATTTTCCAAAAATATAACCTCAATTGAATTAGAATATCGGTCAGTTGATGGTCAGTTTACCGGACATGTTTCCATGAGGTAGTAGATGGTGATTAACTTCCAATGAAATATAACTTACTATCATTTCTCACCAATGAAGTGCACAAACAAGAAACATGAGATACTGCAAGGGTGGGTGCGCCCATAATAGCACATTATTCAGTGATAAATATTATGACTTGGATGTATATAGAGTTAGGTTAGGACTGTTACTAAGGATGAATTTTTGATATTGGGTACATCCAGATGATTATCAGAGTAAATCTAGTTATGGTTGATATGTGTATTTTGATTGAATAGTATTGAGCACTCACGTGTATAGAGATAAATGTGAATGTTACATAATATGAACACACACCCTGATATTTGATTGAGGAGGGGGTGGGGGGGGGGGGGGGGGGGGGAGGGGGGGGGGGGGGGGGAGGTAATGCCAATATCAAGTCATTGCAGTGGTTCAGCGTAAAGCCCCAGCAGAATCTCATGATTCATGTTTCCTTAGGCAAAAGCATTGCGTGCAAATAAAGTTTAAAAAAGATGGAGAAAAAAAAAACCCAAATAACTTTTGAAAAAAGGGTAATAAATTGTTGAAATAATACAATAGAACTGCTTGCATGCCCTTTTACAGGCCAAGGTGCTTGAGGTGTACATGTCTTTTCACAAGAATAATCTTGGGTAAAATGCACGAAAGATAACAGTGGAGATGAAGTGTCCAACCAAACACAAAATGACATGCCAACCAGAACTGACCGTAATTCTCCCCGCCATGACTAAATCGTCTCTCTTTCTGATTGGATGGGATGCTGCTACGCTGTTTCTTACCCTGGGAGGACGGTGATTGTGTGATGGAGGAACTCAGATCACTCACGGTGCGCTGGGGTAGTGATAGACAGCTGCCTGACGTAGAGTCTGCATCTTCAGCCTGCTAATAGATACAGGAGGGGTGTATTAGACAGGGGAGAAAGGAGATGGAACAGTTTGAAGAACAATATTGAAAAAGTTAATATGGTGGAGAAGGTTAAAATCAAAGTAATGATTTATTAACTTGGCATGTTGAGGTTAATTTCATCCAATTTCAACTAGTCTGTTTTGTTGAAGGTTTCAAAAGTTTTATCTTGTCCAAAGCACAGAGCTAAAGCTAACAATGGCCACATATGATTGATCCAATTCGTCACTCATGTGGTATTGTTTGTTTTACCTGACTGCTAAGAAAGCCTGAGTATGCTTGTAGGTCTGCAACCAGGGAACCGACAGATTTCAGTCCTCTCCGAGGGACTTGGTGATGAGGATTAATGTCTTACCAATGGCACTATTGTATCAAATTGGTTTTGACCAGGGGACCATTGCTCTATCACTGAGCCATCGCTTCTCACTCACATAGATATATGACTTCCATGGAAATCATGATTTAGGCGAGAGTCCAAACATGGGAGCTCTTGAAACCTGATATATCAACGTTCTCCTTCAATCTTGATAATATTAGTCAATGTACATGAGTCTCATTCACATTATCTACAAATTTAACTTTATCTTAACCTCAATGCATGATTGTATTTTGATTTTTCATTCGCTTTTAGAGTCTTAAAAAAAGATTTCAACCAACCACAACACCAGTAGCAACCCCTCCCATTTCAGAAATCATTTGGACTATCACAGAGGAACCAGGGTTGCTATTAGATATTCATCCAGATCTTCATCCCCTAACTATATCATCAACTCTCCATAAAACTGTGGAATAAAGACATTGCCGTCTCTTTGAAAAGTCAGAGCCTATTCTTGACAAGATATCTTCTACTCTTCCGACGTCCCACGTACACCCTGACTTACATCACTATGCCGCCTTCCAAGGAGCAGGTAGGTGGCGTAGTGCTCATCATACTTATGATTCCTGAGTGAGTCTTCAATCTCCTTCCTCTTAAAGCCCATACCAGTCATGGTTTCTATCCTCCTCTCATCATAGAAGTCCTCCTGGTTGTCTTGATGAGGCTTCAGCTCATGCTCCTCAAACCCAGCATTCATCCACTTGTCCTTCATTATCGTCTGCAGACAGACAGACACGAGTCACAAGACAAGACAAAAGTGAGAATGTTGTTAATGTCAATATTCATATGAATGCTTTGACTTTACCGTTTAGATTATTCCTTGTAAATTCATCCTGATTCAGCACAATGACTCCTTATCTATCTATAAATCATCTACTCCTCTCAGTAAAATAGATGGACACGTTAGAAGCTTTGCTTGGGAAGAGGTGTAAATTTGAAAGATTTTTTCATTCTAGTAACCAGGAATGCCATGCAGGGCTTGACATTTACAGGACTCCTGTGCACAAGGACCCGTAAAATGTAACGAGACTTCCCATTCATAGCTGAAATCACTCAAAATCAGTTACTAAGTATTCAGCAAACACATTGGAACAGTCTTATATATTTCATCTAGGATATGACCACAAAGGTTTGATATCAAAACAAGTCACTCCCTGGTAAAAGGGTGAGTGCACTGTTGTGAAAAGACTAATGAGTTTCAGTGCACGATATTTTAGAAAGCACAATATTAGTCAATTTATATTAAATATTTCAGGGATATAATCATATTTCAAAAATGCAGCAGTTAACCACAGCATATCTGAACGAGGCTTAAAATGATTTTCATTTTGCTGCAGCAGTTATTTAAATATATAGATTGGTTACTGTGAGATGTGTGAAGATGGGTACATACCTCTAACATGGCCCTCTTGGCTGGATTCAACATTAGAAACCTCTTGAGTAGATTCTCACAATCTGTTGACATGTAGAATGGTATCCTATACTTCCCTCGTAATACTCGCTCTCTCAGTTCCTGTCAGGTGCAAGGAGGTGAAGTGAAAAACAAACAAAATGTGAAGAATTAGAAAGGAGCTTATCATCATTTCAATAGGAATGGAAACTGAATAGTGTGCCAATACTACTGTCCTGTATATTTCATCATATCAAAAGGCAAACAAACTTTCCCATGATTCTGATTCTGTTGTTTTGTGAGTAACTTACTGAATTAAAACTTTAAGATTTGAATTAAATTTAAACACTTTTTGAGTACTTAGCCTCTACTTAAAATAAGCTTTACATGAATATGAGCACATTAAAGAGATGGTTCATTGAAATGTGGAAAATGGGCAAATTACACCTCTACAGATTGCTGAGAACATTAACAAATTGAGCAAAGCACTTTTGAAGCCCTCACTGTTGTGAGGAATAAATTAAATGCAATTTTGTTACCCTTTCCTGAACCCACTCACTAAGTGAATTGACGGCGTTATTTCACATGCGAAACTATGACGTCACAATATGAACAACCTACATCACACATTCGGGACAATGTTGGATACCCATTGCAATTTTCAGATATGGGTTAACGTTGTTTGTATATTTACCGCCAGTGGTGATATTTCCTCTTTTTTGGCATTTTGAATGAGATACACTGAATAAATGATACTTTCTACAAATGTTTGTTTGATTTTTATTTATTTTTCCGTCACATTTGAGCATAAAAATCGGGAAATAATCACATATTCTGAGGGCACTTCAGCGTGTATGTGTCTGATCTGGGAAGGCAAAGGACATTTTGCATGCTGACCTAACGACTCTTTTGGAGTGAAATAGGCGACAAATTTACATAGAATTGTCCAGATATTCATTACAAAAATGTGCGATTAGGCTGATTAATTTACATTTTTGATAAATTAAGTCGTATAGGACCCTGATAAACCGAGAGAAACAGATCAGTCCGGTTTGCGATTCACGGCTAGCTCGAGCGCCGGGCTACGGGCTAGGCTGGCTAGCAAGCTGCGCTAGATGTGATGCACGCATTATAGAAATCAGTGTATTGCACACAATGCACAGAGTACGCACGCACAGCTACCAGCTACGGGAAACTTGAACGCTACATCGACAATATATTCCATCGCTTTTTGGAAGTTATATACCATTTATCTAGACTAACGTCAGATTAAGAACCAAAACCATGCCATGGAGGAGCCTTCTGGAGTATACTCAAGTATGTTTTCGTCCATATCCATATTTCCAGGGGATTTTGATGAAGGTAAACAGCGTTAGTTATAAATGGGTACGGTACTCGAGAGTCAATGCAAATCGCACGCAAACTACAACTCGCGTCGTCAATCGTTTCAGCTGAGCGGCCCGCTGTTCATATTGTGATGTCACTTCGAAAATCAGCTGACTTACGATGTTTTAGGGGCGTTGCGTGGGTTGATTTTTCGTCAAGTTCAATCAACTTTTATAAATTTCGCTCGAATGTACAAGTTACACAAATGTAATGATTTTACTCAGTGTAATTTTTCGATTGCAATGATACCAAATTCAGTCAAGTTTGAAATCAATAAACCATCTCTTTAAAGAAATGATGTTATTATAATTATCATTATTTCCTTATATACGAATAAGAAGTGCACTTTCAATAAAACTAAAATGAAACTGAACTAAAAAAGTAATGAGCTTTCATTTTATTCAAGTACATGAGCATTCTTTTCCTGGCAATAGTCTAAATAATGTGTGATCATTAGACAGAAATTCCTGAAATACACTGAGATTAATGTTCTCTCAATTTGCTTGTATGTTTGAGTAAACAATTGATATGGGATTGGTAACTGAACTAATTAGAAACATGTAGTATACACCACAACGTTTATCATGTTTTGGTTTCGACAGACACATATGTTGTACATTTAATACAGGTAATAAGTATACAATTAAGTTCCCTACTAATATGCTGCTAGTCTGCTTCAACAGAATCACCGATACTTCTGGTATTTCTACAGTAATCTCTATCCCTTCAAACATCTTACTACTAAAACTACTATCAAACACTCTCCTAATATTACTGCTGCTACAAATTATGGTATTTAGGAATCTGCCATTGATACTGCAGTTACTCTATCACATTAAAGGTATACATATGAAGAGTTTTCTTTGTTGCTGTCACTAGAATACTTACCTTGAGATTTTGTCCATCGAAGGGTAATGACCCACTGACCAGCGTGTAGAGGATGACCCCTAAACTCCAGACGTCCACCTCGGGTCCATCGTATTTCTTGCCTTGAAACAATTCCGGAGCTGCATAGGGTGGACTGCCACAGAAGGTATCTAACTTACAGCCAATCGTGAACTCGTTGCTGAAGCCAAAATCTGCTATCTTGATATTTAGGTCTTTGTCAAGTAGTAAATTTTCTGCCTGTTATTTAGAAGGAAAACAAATGAATAGAAGATAAGCATGATCAGTGATAGTTTATATATCTTATGAAACACTAGCTGATATCAATAGTGAAGTAATGGGCAAAAAGGACATCCTTCAATACTAAAATGATTCTACATGAAAAACATACCTATGACAAACCATTATCCACACTTTGCATGGACTAAGGTATATTTCAAGAATAATGGTGATAATCTAAACTTACAGAAATAAAATAGACAGCACTCTAATAATGAGGAAGGCAAGAAAGGCGAATAGAGATGAAATAAGACCAAATAAAAAAGAGGGGGGGGGGGGGGGGCGGATAAATTGTGTCACAAGAGAGTTTGCACACACACAAATTGCACAAGACAGCCAACATTATCATATCTTGCACATCTCTTGGATGATTTCACTTGTAGAGATTTCCTCATGTTACAAGGTAAAAATTGCCTCTTCTTGTTAACATGATGATGTGCATCAGGTTGCATCAATCAACATGGAGCACCGGACTGATGTTGTCTTTCTCAAAACGACTAAACACTGTGCAAACTAACCGTCTCCAGCTCCAGCGCCTAATCATCTCCCTCCCAGACTGACTGCGCTCTACTCAGCTAGCAAAGCAGAGCAGGACAGTGCAAATCACTCCACTTTAAAGGGATTCTATCATTATCTACATGTGTGAATACCTGACCATTACACCAAGTAGGGAGCTGCGGTGGTGTGGAAAGAGTCCTTTAAACCTTAAATTAATGACTTTCCTATTTCAAAACAGAAGGTAAGGTTCTACCACAAAATGTATACCTATAACATGCTGTGAGACAAAAAGTAAGTCATTATATTAATGAAGACAGCCATCAAACTGCTGGGGATTTCAAGAACCATAGCCGTCATTTTCTTAATAAGAACGCTAGAACAACTGGAGAGGAGGGGAAAAACACAGGTTGAAAACAGGATAGCAGGTTGGGATTGAAGGAGTAGAAGAAGACCGAGATCAGCTAAGTAAAGTGTTCTAACCAAGGTTGGGCTTTGCACAAGATGAAATTCAGGGAAAGTCTAAAGTAGTGACATAAACTTGTCATCCACTTTATTAGGTTGATGAACACACTGTGACTTGGCTAATTGCTACAGGAGGGTGGTAGGATTTAGGCTTGTTTATGGACCTATTCTTCCCACTCAAGATGATCAATGGGAAATGTCAAAAGGGAACCGAGGAGGATAGGAAGACTGAAGGTAATGGTGGTTGGAGGTGAAGGAATATTAATTAAGTGCTTGAGTGCCCAAGAGAGGGAGAGGATGGGGAGGGGAGGGGAGGGGGGGGGGGGGGGAGAGTGATGTCAACACAGTAACTTATTGGATGACAGGGGTCGAAAAAGCAAAATCAGAAAAAGGAGATAATGTAACAGACATAGACAAGAAGAGAAAAGAGGATAGAGATAGAAGAGAGAGATTATGGTGAAGAGACTGGTCACAGGAGAAAAGACACAAGGGATTCAAATTATTATTCTTAAAGATAATCTTGATTTCAGAATTTCCTGTACAGTACATTCAATAGAGCAGCATTTCAAGGGAAAGTGGCTTGAAGTTTCACTAAATTGGAGTAAAAAGGTTGTTTGGACAAGAAAATGTCAATTTTTTTTTGCAGGCTTGTTGAAAAAGAAAAACTAACAAACATACATTTGGGACTACATGTTCTCTTCAACAAAACTAGTTTTGTATATTTCTTTGTTGATGAACTCCTTTGGGGATATCATTTTACAGATGCCTTGAACATGCAGCATACATTTTTGTTTCACGTTTCATGAATTTCATTTTTCCTTATATTCAGAAAACAGTTATATCTCTAAAGCGGGTCAGTGTCTGGAGAGGGGTCAAAGTCTCATGAGAACTGATGAATAGACTGGTAAGAGACAGCAATTAAAGCAAAGTGGTGAGGAGAAGAGACTAGCGAGCAAGGGGTAATGGGTTCTCCACACTGTGACCTAGATGTTGGGTGTGGATGTGAGTAGGGTAGGGTGTTACCCCGAAGGTTAGCACAGTCCTGCAGCTAGGGTGAGGGTGAGGGTGACGATGAGATACAGGGCTAAATCATTAACCTCTTCCTTTAAAAGCAATCCTCATTGCCCCATGGCTGAGCAGTTTGTTTATATGTTTGCAGTCAAGGCCTGCCTTCCAGTCTTCATGTAGAACCACACGTACAACTCCCAGAAATACTACAAACCTACTATAAATGTACCAAACTATTCATAAGTATTTATTATATACCACTTACATTTTGTTCAGGAAGAATAAGTTATTGAAATTCTTATGACTGAATTATTTTACTTTAAAGTAGCTATGAAAAATATTGGCTATCTCAGTTCTAGCTGTAGCTTGGGCTCTTTCATACTAGTTCCCCCATCCTTTTATAAACAAGTACACTTCTAAGATGAATATATATCATTTTCCTATGTAGCCTACATTTCCACAAACAAAAGGATAATCCCCAAAGCCCATGATGGGGAATGAGTTTTCTCAGTAGAAATTAACCATCCAAGAGTAACATGACAACAACACATTGTGTAATCAAGGTTTAAAAATAAAAGGCCTTCATTTATGCATCATTAGAGAGGAGTGAGAAAGGACGAACAATATTATTAAATGTACTGTAAACAACACAATACAAGGAAGACACGTGAAAAAGGGAAAAAAACACCCTCAAATGAGCAATCTGAAAATTTGTTAAGGGAAAGATTACTTAAGAAATGGGAGTATGAAACGGTCTTGGGGTCTCCAAGCATGAAAAGAAAGAAAGTGGATGAAACATAAACTTACCTTTAAGTCTCTATGGACTACTCGTTTTTGATGACAGTACTGTACAGCAGACACAATCTACAAAAAAAGGAAACAACGTTTTTGTTGACAATTTTGTTTTAATACCTGCTTTAATGAAGTTATATTGGTTGTCATTAAGACATAGAATTGCATTACCGGAAAAGATACTTTTGCTTGTTTACAAGGCTTTGTAAGTTTGAATTGTCGAGCTCCAAATTGTGTTTTTTTTTAATTATTATCTTCTCATTACAGAGTATTATCTAGAATATAATAAGTAGTTCAATAACATAAATCAGGAGGCCAATGAAAAACAAAAGTACTTTGGAGTGATTAAACATCAGGAGGCAGCGGATTTCTGATTCTGTCAAACATGCATGCATTTATTTCTGAAAGCAATACTTTTCTTGCTGTGAAATATTGTGAAATTCACATTTCAATTCAATTGACAAGCGAAAAGGGAATGAGCATAGACAATGTATGTACATGGCCTCAGGACTCTTGGTTATTACATCTCCATAGTCTTAAAGGGATAGTCTACCCTACTCTACCTATGTTTAGATGTAGGCCTCTATATAATATGGTTTAAAAAGATTACTTCTATATGACCAAGTTTAAAACAGTAATTCAGTACAAGTCATTGATTTAAAACAAATAATCAACACTGATTTGTACTCTGTCGGTTTGGAGCATAGAGTTATCATTTGCAAGCTATTTCCACAAAAATGAGACAAACAGAAGCTCTCTTTATTGTAATTTTAATGAGACAGAATTGAATAAGGTAACCAGTGTATTATTAGTCTACTATATGATTCACATTATTGGAAATGTTGCTCTTTAAATTAATGCACTTGTGTCAGTGTATTGGATGCTAATAAACTGCACATGTTCCAATTATGAGAAGATTATCAGATTTTGCAAATTTACTCAACTTTAGCATGGATTCATAGAGTTATTTACCCTCAATTTTGTACTTTAGAGAATATTGTTTCACCAAAGAGCACTCAATATTTCTGAGGGGGACTTTTCCTTTAAAATGGGAAATATGATGAACTGGAGAGGAATGTCAATATGCATTAATGGAAGAGGTCTCTTCCTTGTAGCCACTGCTTGTGACTGTATCAGACACTGAGCCTAAACAACATCTTTGTACGCCGTGTAATTCAATATCCAAAAAGCTTTAGAGACGAAACAAGAAATTATGAAATCCAACAGCATCATTCTATCCAAACCCCATCTTAAATTGCTTGATGAAACCAAGTCTCTTGACGTCACATCTCCCTGCCAAGGCTGGTCTCTCAATAATGCTAGAATAAGCAGCTTTCGAGGCCGCAATATATCTTTTCACTTAAACGATCACAATTGCCAGCGGAATAGAATTGAATGAAATAAGGATGCTTGAAAGTGCATCCATGACATTGAAACGATTTCACCTTGGGTAGCATTAAGGCATCACAGTTATGACTGAGTTTACACTCCCATTTCCGTATGCAATTTATAGTCTGTTATTTCCAAAAGCCTATTAAACAAAGCTCACTTTTTTTACCATAACATTTACCCAGTTGAAGGAAAATAATCCAGTAATTGGTCATGTCATAAATGAGTTGTCATTTGAAACAATATAAAATTTCTGAAATATATCACAATAAATTACTTTCCATCGTATCATAACAATCACTCACATTTCCACTGCACTGATGTCTCTCTCCCTAATATTGACCAATCACACTAATCACTACTATACATGTATAATTAGGATACAAGGATCCTAGTATCACATGTAAGTATTATTGACAAGGTCTGTGTCAGAATAGTTACTCCAGCTTGAAATGCCCTTGTCATACAAGTACCAAGTATCAACATAGGAGCATATACAATGTAGCATTACATAATTAATCCATGATTGTTATTTTGATGCGAAAGAAAATCATGCTTCTGTGATGATTGGAAACTGAGGTGTATTCAGTTCGCTATAATATCTGTGTTACAATGTGTCTGGGCCCAATGATTCTGAAACTTACCACTTCATCTGCAATTGTCATAATTTAGTTCATATCCCATAAAGTCCTGCTATTGTCTGCTAATTGACAATTACCAATATGTAATTCAATATAACACTATTTAATATCTACATACGTGACTATAAACAGATTGTATATGTACATATTACTCCCATCTCCAACAAAAAAAGAATACATAAAATCATCAAACAAGGAAAATCCCATAAATAAATACAATGGGGTCATTTGATGTTATATTAAGCCAATAGTAACTGATACCATTGTGCATTAAAATGTATAAGTGCTAGTCTATAAATCCCTACTTTTCATATTAATTATTTTCTTGTGAAGCATTATAAGAAGGGAAAAAGGTTGTCATACTTGTCTGAACTTGGCCCTGGCTTCTTTCTCCTTCATCCTTCCATGTGCTACAAGATAGTCAAAGACTTCACCTCCACTGGCATACTCCATTGCAAGGTATAACGTCTTGTCCGTCTCTATCACCTCAAACAATTTCACTGCAATACAAGTACAAACAAGAAAAATATGATTCAAATTTCTTTCAAAAACGAAAACTGGCACAGGGAATGAAAAAGAGATGGAAAAAAAGTAATCTGAAAATAAGAGAAGTTCACCAACATAAGAAGAGGATGAGGGATAGACTTGGTAAATGGAGGAGATGATGTGAGGTAGATACTATTCATTACCTCAATCCAATTTGACTGTTTACATCTAGTTTCACTCTAGTCACTGTCATCATCAGGCAGATAAATCATCTCAACTCAAAACATTAGTTGGAAAATGACATTATAACTGCTCAGCTCGCACGCTTTAACAACATTCAGCAGACACAGCCGGAAGTTGGCAAATATACATGACGTACATCACACACTGAAAACCTGCTATATGATGGTTTCACAAATAAATTGTAGGAATTGTATGTACTCTATATTTGCCTTCTGACGCAAGGACCTGATTTCTAAATTGAAGGAAATTGAAGAGCTCTTCATCACTCTGTTCCACGGGTTGGAAACTCGATAACAAGTCTCTTCAATGTAACACAAAACTTAGAATCAAATAAAAATCTAAAGATGACTTGATTCCTTCTATTTATTCTTTTTTTAGCCCTGAATAAAACAACTCTTCAATGTGTATTTTGGAAAATGAGTTAGACTGTCTTTGCTTCACAAGAGGTATCTTTAACCATTCAGACAGCTCCTGGACAAAAATAAAGGTAATTGAAGGAAATAAATTCTGGAGGCATGTTTCTAAAATCAGAATTCCTAATTCCTAATTCACCTAGTTTGGATGAGAGATACAGAAGCTAATTATGCCAAGTAGACATCTAATATAATAACATCCACCTACAGTATGGAACTAGTACTGAGCACTGGACTTGTAATACAGGGAGAATGGCCCATTGGATCAATGTACCTGAGGCCACTGGGTAGGAATCAAAATACCCAGCATTGGAGCTGTGCTCAACCATGCGACATTGAATGGCTGTTATTCCAATTAACCACAGTCTAACCGCTATCTTCAGTAACAATTGCATCCATTTCAAGGAATATGCTTAGAGGGAAGGGGGGGGGGGGGGGGTTCATCTATAATGAATGTATGTCGTGTCACCGCTGAGTAATGAATTCTCTTTCAATTGATGTTATGCATGTACACTGTACCTTTCCGCAATTACAATCATTTTCTACTTCCTCCTATATGTTCACAATCAAGCATCAAATTTGAAGTAATTTTGTCTTCTAACAATGTTTCTGAGATTAAATTGAAGGATAATCTCAAAGTAAATGGGAAACATTGTCACCTTTTTTTCTTCAAATTCAACAATACGTTCATCAACATTTATAACGGTAGGAAAAGTAATTTTTTTTTCTACATTCTCTTTTTCATTATCAAATCAAATTAAATCCATTTTTTTGCAGGAAATTATTTTTAATTTGGTGCCATCTGATCCCATGATTGCTAGCTTGATCAGCAATGAGAATTTGTTGTCTGATTTTTATTTAAATCAGATCAGATGGGCCTCCAATCCAATTATGGGTCACTGCATTACTGTGATCTGATCTAGATTACAGACAGATTGTGCATGTATTCAATGAATAAAAGATGATCATTTGACCTTGAAGCAAAGTAACATTGAGTGAGATTGGGCCAGTCATCTTTCCAATGATCATCTACACAATACATAGCACATCTCATACTGCTTTCTATGAATCCAGTAGATAATGAGAATGCAATGAGCATATGGGTAGTTCCTATCGGTGGTAATCAATGGTCAATTTGAGATGACGTCAGCCTGCTCAGAAAACGACGCTCGTGGTATTATTGGAATTCTAAGCATACATGTAACTACATGTATTCTATGCTACATGTAGGCCTATAATGTCACTAAGGTATACATAGATGCATGCAAGGACAATCATCACACAAAGCTCACATAAGACTTGCCAATTTGTAAACAACGAAAATGGGCTATTGAAGCAAACAAAACTTAACATATGAGCCCCCATCTATATGTTTTTCAATGAGTATTATTTTCACAATTTTGATTGAAGGCTCAATAGGAAAGTCTTGAGAATAACAATATTGGATTCATAAAAGGACTTAACAATGGAGGGTAAAGGAAACAAAAATTGTTTCTGAAACATCTCAATATTGATTTTTCTTGCAGATAATGTAAACATGAATAAGGATTTATGAAATCAGGAAACAAAATATGACAGTAATGAGAACTTGAAAGAGGTCAGATACAGAGAAAGAGGAAGAGATAGGGGGAGAGGTGATCAAGAAAGAGAAAGACATGGAGGAAAAGTGAGAGAGAGAGAGAGAGAGAGAGAGAGAGAGAGAGAGAGAGAGAGAGAGAGAGAGAGGGGGAATATAATCTAGGCGCAAAGTAAAGTGTGTTGTGGCGCCTTGTCTCCATCCAATCTCGCTCTTTTGCATGGCCCATCCAAGCTTCATTGAGCATTGGTAGAAGATAACAGGCATAGCTCCATCCTCTGACCCTGAGGCAGGTGATGCGCTCCTTGGTAAATAGAGGTGGTATTTGAACATCCCCAATTCCTCCTATAACCCATCACCACTCACAAAGTGTAGCAGAAGCTTTTTAAGTTGCTTCCTACAGGACCTTAGGGACTATATCCTAGTTGTCACAGCAAGATAGTACGGAGGACTCTATCATGGCCATACAGAATGAAAATGTATTACACTCTTCTCAAATATTCCTGTACCTCATGCGCATTATTGATCAGAGGCCACTATGGATATAGGCAAATATTGAAATGGGGGGTTAACACAACATACTTGGCTACCAAGCGTGCTATGTCAGCTGATGTGATACAAGAAAAAATTGTTAAGTAAATATTTCTGTCAGAATTGCAAAATAAAAATACTGTTTATTAAGGACAGGATCCTTTATATCAATTTTCGTCTTTTCGGTCACATTTTAATTTTTTTTTAAGGACAAAAAAAATACTACATGAATTTACAACAAGGAAAGAGCAACTATTACTGTGCAATAAGATCAGTAAAAGAATTGAATTATCCAAGATTCTCGGCCTTTGTATCACATAATATCTTTTAAACTAATGATTTTTTGTCAAATGAAAGAATCATATAAAACTAACATCTTATCTTCTTAAGATGTGAAAGGAGTACATAATACAAATCAAGTTACAATGCAAATTACCCATTTAATATACAATGTATCCACTAAAGCTTGAAGATAAACTTGCAATTATGGTTAGATATCTTACATTCAACAAAATCGTAATATCTATAATCTTAAATTAATAAAAACAATTAAAAGACTCTCTTTCAGTCAATTTTCAACTTTCACAAAGCACAATCAGCTGCATAAACATATGTGATGTAGTGGGGGAGAACTTTCCTATTTGTTGCAACATACAAAATAACTAAAATTCAGGAGGGTCTTTTCTCTTTAGATGACTTACAGTATATTAATATGCTATCCATAGTATATTTTGATTGGTGCCCAAAGGAAGAAGGTGCTTAGTAGAAAAACAGAAATTAATATTTGTGTACAAGACAGTTGGAGGAATTATCTGCGACTATGTCACAATCCCCTGACCAAACTGCCAATATGAGATCCGCAAAGACTTATTGATCTCATATTTCACAAATTCACAAATCTCTTATCATTGGTTCGATTTATTTCAAAGTTTTGCAAATGTTCTGCTTTCATATAAATGAGCTAATTACAAGGATTGGATTTCTCTTTGAATACATGACTACTATGAGACATGTATGAAGTCAATGAATCCTTTTACACTTGCAATATACTGGAAGAATGTGGAGGTATTATTATTAAAAAGATGCTCTCAGGTAAGATTATTACATAATTCTCATTCTCAATATTTTTATTTAAGCTCTATCCAATTTTGCATAAACTTTAATAAATTCATACTCTGAGTGGAAATTTTCCTGTTTTATCTTCTATGGATACGATATTTTGATCTTAATATTCTCTGAGACTGGCTTAAAGAAATCCATGCGTAGTATCATCTGATCACCATCCTAAATATCATCACCCACACAACAATCTTCACGCTGTGGACAATCTCTACATTATTCTCTTTGTATATTATCTGTAACTTTATCCTACTCCAAAGGCAATTTATAGTAATGGTCCCAAATAAATTCAGCATGCTTATGTTGATTAACTTCTACAGCTACATATTTACTTGAAATCCATTGCTTACCCATTTTACAGGGATGAAAAGAACCAAGACAATCAATATGTGCTGAGTCCTTGTTAAAGTTACTCAACTTCTTGAAAATAGAATTAGTACATCTTTTATGATTTTTTAAAAATACAAATATTGCATTATACAGCAACTAATAGCGAAAATAACAATAATGTTATTATCATTTTTTGAAAAGCAGATGGGTGATTTGTAAATAACATGATAGCTTGAAGTTCTATTTAACTCTTTGTGTGCCAAGTTCGCATTTTTGCACAATTGTACTTATTAACTGTACAATCGTAATAATTCATTTCTCCTTAATGCTGGGGCTAGAGGATCTGAAAAACAACAATACTGCTTGTATCATGTCTGTAGACTAATATCCATCGTTCACGCCACTCAAAACTTTTTCATATTATTTTAAAAATTGAAAGAGAAAGATCTACTTTATGTGCTTCAAATTAATGTGGCATTCAAAGAGTTAATATGAAACTCATGTTTGCCAAAAGTTAAATTCTATTTTTTTTAAAAATAAATTCCTATCAACAATCATCTGAAATACAGGCAATAACATGTTATGGCATCCAGAATGCTTTTTAGTTATATTTTGTTACATGCAGAGAAGAACATCCATGAGGATGAAGAATGACTTGATTAGTTTATACCAAGCCCTTTTTAGATGTTGCATTTTAGATGTTGCATTTGATAAATTGGAACCAGTACTAGAGCTTGAGAAAGGAGATGTTATAAACAAAATGACACTTTTTGAAATTATGGTAACGATTGAAAACTATTTATGGATAGAAAAACAATTAATCATGAAAGGTGAGCTAAGAGAAGAATGAAGGAGAGGAGAAAATCCAGCTAACAAACAGCACCAAAAGTCCTTAGGGTACATTAAGTTTGTTCTAACCGATCAATGACTAATCACCAATCTTACTGTAACCATGGTGAGATGATGCCTTGGTAATGGCTAAGCTTGGTTACCATGGAGACAATATGGAGGTGATGTCATCACCTTAATAAACCATGATGGTAACTCATAGATGATGGGATCCTCACATTACCATGGTGCTTCCTACTTACTAGATTTCATAATAATAGATGTGATCAAGCTTATGCATGGATTAGGGACAAGCTTATTTGTGAGGTAAGTTAACTGCACAATATTATTTCCAATCTCCAGTTGAGAGACAGAAGAGCATTGATTCACATCAAACTGGTAGAATGAGCTAGTACCTTTCTGGCTCTCATGATAGAAGTGAAGAGAGAAAATATGGAACAAAAGTAACTTGACTCCTTCAAGACTCCCTTGAGAGCACTATGATTCTATCCCTTGACAGTGTATGATACATTGAACAGTAACTATCTCTAATGCATAAACATCATGTATTGAAGATCGTTAATGAGACAGTGGGAATTTGATGTACTTACCTATATTTGGATGGTCTAGTAATTTCATAATTTTAACTTCTCTGTACACCTGTTGAGATACAAAAAGAAAATGAAATTAGTCACAAAACGTTCACATAAGTCACTTGTGAACAGAAGAAAAAGGCAAATAGGGGACAAATTATTATCTTTGGATACGTAAAAGCAAAATAAAAAAACTGTTTTCAAGAATACACAATCAAATTTTTCAAGCTATGAATACAGCACATAGGAGAAAATAAAACTGCCATGAAAGAATTTAATAGATTTTCTTTTACTTATTAGAGAGCAGAAGTTCTTTGTTTTGTGTGATTACATTCACTTTCAAATGTATACTTATAGAGTATTTCTGTGTAAGTACGTGTAATTTTACCAGTCTTTCACAATTCTGATTGACATATCAACTTATGATAGTGTATCTTAAATATGTATAAAATATTGCAATATTCTAAAGTAGAATTTTTATCATAAATAAATAAATCAATAAAGCACTTGCACTTGGAAAGAAACGGGCATGAATATAATAATCCTGTGATTATGTCTATAACCCAGAGTCAATCATGTGCCTAGTAGTACTAATGCACTATGGACTTAAAGTGATTTATTAAAGGGTCGATTTCACCTGGAGATTATCCTACCAATAAAGGCACTAAAGCTTTATAGTCTCAACCAATGACCTTTTGATCTCATCAGGTCAGATGCTGTAGCCAGGCTTACAATGAATTGGCAAGGTAATCAAAAGGCATGTACCAGCATATGCTCTAACCATAGAGCTATTAAAAGAACTTCAAAGAGATAACACCTCAAATCAATCAAATGTAATTATCCCTGCGTACTTCATTTATCATTTACTTTCACTAATTCTCCCTGTATTGTCTGGATTCACTGCCTTCTTTTCAAAGTAAAAGGGTTAACAAATTCTGGATATGAATCTGAGAGACAGGAAAACAAAGTCGACAGCAGGGTATCATACATCCCCAGTGATCTCTGTATCGATTATGCCCCGAATGTTCATGCTTCAAAGGTGATCGAATCTCTGGGTGATTTGAAACGGCCCGGGAGGCAGAAACAAGACCTCAGTAAGATTTAGAGCAATCAATGAAGAACACTTGACAAAATATTGCATATGTGCCATGCTCTGCATTTGCTTCATTTCTCATCTCAGGAATTTGAAGACATGTCCTTTAACATACCAAAAGAAATGACAGTGTGTTACTATACTCCCAATGCTGCAACTCATATTCATGAGATTTCGAATCGATGTCTATGAAATTCTAAATTCTCTTCCGGAGTTTCTATATGTCAAGCGTAATTGGACAGTTGCCCTTCATTGAGAATGATGGTTTCTCATATTACTGTGATATTTTCTGTATCTTGGTATTTTGAACATACTTTCATTCCATTCAGACATATCTCATGGCATTTTCATAACCTTTTGACTGTCAAACTTTAAAGGTCTGCCAACATACAACAGAAAATCATATGTGTTAGCTCTAAAGAAAATCTGCACAATTTCTGTTATTATTCAATGGACTGAATGTGCCAATACATTTGAGGTAAAAGATTTCATTCATGTCTTAGTCCCCTACACCTTTCCCTGAGGGATAGGGCCTCAGCTCTAGCATGACTCATCAACTTAAATCAGTAAGGTGAGCAAAGGGTTTCCCCTCTCATATTCGGTCTTTTCCCCTTCCCCCCTGAATTTCTGAGATGTGGCATGACAGGTCTATGAAGAGCGTGTGTTCACTGCATATTCTTAGCTTGATTCAATGCTTAAAAACAAGTGAACAAGTAGGCTATGATAACTTCTCTTTTATGTGAATGAAGAGAGGAGCTAATTTGATTTGCACAATTTTGACAGTTTTGGCAGGAAACACAATTTCTATTCTTCTGGGAAAGTGGGAATGAGTAGCTTACTACAATAAAATTAAAACACATTAAACCTAGGCATTGGTAGTAAAAAACCACAGATTGTTCATATTTTGTATCTTTGTGAAAATCTTGAGGCAAAATTGGCAGTAGGCTATGATCAGAAAATTTCCAATTATGCTTATCATTTTGTTTAAGACACTGTATTTAAAAGTTCTGATTTGACCACAAAGATTTCATCTAAAACACACTTGAATGTATTGAAGAGATTTTAAATTCTTGTAACATTTGTTTTACCCTTCTTTCTTCAATATTTCTTTTTGTATAAAACACAAACATAAAAGGAACTTTGAAATGAAAAGGAAAAAACATAAAAGAGCGGTGGGCAATTTAGCCCTGGAAAGCTCTGAAAGATGTCTGCAAAATCAATCAAAATTGTAGCATCTACTACAGAAATCCTAAAAGAGCTGTACGTTCTAGTTCTAGTAGCATTGGAATAATAATGTTGAGGGGAGATTCATCGAAATCTTAAGTGTCTTATTGAAAAAAAGTCCATGTCCAAAATTCATATGTAGCTTGAGTATTGCAGGCTCTGAACAGGAATACCCACACCCATGAAACATCAGTTCCTGCAACTGTTGTAGGTTGTGTGTAGAGAATAGTAATGACAGATGATATACATACCCACAACCCACACTACACGTAGGTGTGATGGGCCATTTATGTGACTCATTGTCAATAACAATGAGATGGAGCCCTTTGACCTCTTCACTACCAATTGTATAATCAATGTCAACAGACTCATTTAGACCAGAGAGGCAAATCAAATACAATTATACTATAGGGCACTGAATAGTATCCATATTCTTATGTCATTACATACACATACTATGGTCCTCATAGCGTTAATTGATCAAATTTTAATTTCAACGTGGTCTTCTAGTGAATTGATTAAATGCTTTTGCGCCTTTATAATCGCGGCCGGCACACACACACATACATAGCCTTGTGGTGCATGGTAGGAAATTCACAGATGCACGATAATGAAGTAGGTCATGTTTAGGTGAATAGTGGACTTAAGTAGTACAATCCTTCCCATAGGATATTTTCAATAATTACAAGATTTTATAAAACCCAAGGCAAACATATTTGAATAAGTCCAAAGAAAAATAATGTAATTAGTATAATAATGAATCTTATTGAAATACTACTTCATAACAATGATACATAAAAATATATTAGAGGCCTAGCTCTTTCAATGCATATTAGGTGATCCAACTTTTAAAATATATCCCTTTTCTTTCAATAATTTCTACAGCAAATGGGAAAAACCTAGAATTCATATAGAATATTGATTGTTTACTTTTAAATCACACCCTTTGAATTCATGGATATAACATTGTTTTGATGTCTGAAGGAAACTTGGCTTTAACACATTCATTGAACAGTTTAAAAATCTTTGTTCAAGAGGGAATAGTGGTTTTCATAAATCCCTTTCAAGATTGTAACCTTGCACTTCGGTCTTTTCAGTCCATTGCAGATATTATTTATCTTGAACATACTGAACAAATATGAATTTATTGAAACAGCAAACTACACCAAACATAGAGGACTAAATATCATTTGGTAATTAATCATTCATTTTCATTTAAATGCATTGATTGTGAAGTTGGTAGGCACTTGGCACAAACAATTCCATACAAAGCATATCATGCAAATAGACATTGTTACGTGGGAAATCTTTTGCAGATTGTTGATGCATGTAAGAATGATTTCATTTTCATCACTGACAAACATGCAGTCCTTGAAATCATGTTTACACATAAAATTCATGAACAAAATTGCAAATCTTTAGTAATAAATATTGTTTTGTACAAAGATATGCCTTAACCAGATAAAAAGGAAAAGGATCTCAGAAGCTATGTTATAATTCAAAGTTGACATTGATTATTTTATAGCATCTTGCTAGGAAGGTATGGAGAAGATTAGGTAGAGTGTAATCACGGAGGAGCATTAAAATGAAAACTGTGCATGTAAAGATGCCGTAATCTCATCTAATAGCAGAGTAAAAATGATGACATGAGCCTTGCCTAGCTAGTATCAATCTGCCTAAGATGAGATTTAAGCGCTACCAAATGTCAACATGCCTATTAGCTCATACTGTAGGTACATTCATCTTGCAGTCAGTACACAAGATATAGACGTCACTCGCCAGCCAGATGAATGCATGCAGGCCAGGGTGGCCTTTGAGTCTCTTGGTTTGCCTGTCTGTAGACAGGAGGGGGTGTCCTTCATCAGGAACATCTCTCATCAAATTAGCATTGAAATCATTGTATGATAATATATATGTGAGTAATCTATCATTATCATTGCAGCGGTTTTGAAAACATTCTAAACAAAATCAGCAAACTCTCAGGAAACCATCGCTAACTACAATGTACCTATAAAAAGTAGCTTTTAAAATATATCTATCTACATGTACAAGTATTGTACACGTAGCTGTAGAAAATTGATACTTTATAGGACTATAATCTAATTAATGGTAATTTGCGATTTTTCTTTTATTTTAACAACAAATCATTATCTACTCTGTCTTGGACATGAACTACAGTTTTTGTTTTGATGATTTAAACATACCATGATCATAATTTGTTTAATTCCTGCAGTAAACAATAATACAGGCTAGAACATGTTGGGCTTTTCCTGTTGCAGCAACATGTTTAATGTTGGCAATTGTTAGGGAATTCATTGCCAAATTATGCATGTCACTCAGCCCAGTGCTCTTCTTCTCTCCTGATAGTCATACTTGCTGTCTACAAATAAGACGGAGGGATGCCGGAATTGCCGATCGAAAACAAATTTCAGGCGACCCTCTGCAAATTTGCAGAGGGCACAGTTCACATGAAAGCACACACAATTTTGGGCAAATGTCATTTGTACTTCAACACATGGCTACGAGGCATGCATAAATATGCCCCTCTAAAAGTCCCTGCTACATATAACATACCATACCTGGCTCTATCGCTCGTAGTACATGGATTCTACATCACCCATATGGTTCAATGTGTTGCACCATTGCATTTATACAGCGCATGTACATTGCGTATATATACACCTACAAACAAGTACATGTACATGTATGTAGTATTATGTCTTGATAGTGTTCTGGAGAGACGTACTTCTTCCTCATGAGTTACTAATAAATAGGTCCTTTGGTTCAAATTAATAATTGTTGTTTGTCCTTGAGTCAATCATGCAGCTCACAAGATATTTGTAATTTCGACATTTTCACAATCTCCTAGTAATATAGAATTTGAGTAAATTGTACAATGTTGTAAGACTGTCGACAGATTACTGCTCAACAAAAGTGCCTACTAGAGTTTTCATTGGTGTACGTTAGCCAGAAAGAAATTACTAACCAGGCAGGAAAATTATTGTAATTACCTCCAAATTTCATTTTGTGGTTGCACAATTTTATTGGTGTTTGGTTTCTTGATTGCCTGGTTACCCATGATGATGAATATGTCACTTTAGAATGCTGAATGCTAAAGATTGCCTTTCATACCAGAACTAGTATGTAATTTGCTCATGCTTACAAGTCTGGTGTATGGCTGGCTTTAATTGAGTCATTTTTCTTTAGTAAAACGTAAGAGAATATTTTTTTATGTTGAGAGCTAAAAGGGTGGTAGCTCTGTGTTAATATTGTATATTAGTTAACGCTCTTCAGATTCAAATGGAAGATATCAAGAACATCAAAAACATATGTATCTTACAATGTATGTATAGCTGCATGTAAACATGTTTCAAACCACCCCCCCCCCCCCCCAGGAAAAAGAAAAATAGATCAAGCTCTGATTCAACTAGTTATGATTAATGGTTGCATTGTTGCATGTCCACCTACAAACCTTCCACAGCAATGAATCATAACTTCAGGTATGGGGTTTCAGGACATTCCCTGATACACTTTGTTTTGTTGTTAAGTTCGTTGACATTAATATTTTTGTTGAATTCACTGAATTCTACATAAGTAAATATGAAATTGCAAGTGCAATAATAAGCATATAATGTATGACTTTGTTGTTGATGTGGGAAGGGGGAGGGGTGGATCTTCTAATGTATTACATGGAAGTTGTAGATTATTATTGAAGCACTATTCATAATATTGTTACCAAGGAGCCTATCAACAAAGGGATAAAAGCATGGTTTCCTTTTTTGAAAACATAGATCAATCTATTTAAGCAAGATAACTACATGTTCCTATTTATATTCCCTATCTCCAAGCTTGATCCATACTAAAGGCCTTCATGCAGGCCAACTTATACATTCATTTTTAAGGTCACAGAATTTCTGATTCACTGAGTTTTTAATATGTGGAAACCTTTTTTCACAATTACATTGTAAATGATCAACAAACCTTGTTTTGACTGGCTCTCATGAGCAACAAAGGCTATGTGTCCTCCATGGCTGACACAAATAAGCTTCCCTCAGAAATGATAAAGGCCGGACCATTCAAAGTGTTCACCACACAATGTCAGAAGTGACAACAAACTTGCAACAGAAATGGGCTACAAAAACACAGGCCAGCCTCCCATAGTCTTCACAAAGTTGCAATGCTATGACCAGCGCTACATTTGAAATCTCTTCATTCCAGAAATATATGGGTTAAGTGAGGTGAAATGTAGCAACAGCTGGCGGTGTGGTCATTTCTTGGATGGGAGGAGCTCCCAGTGAGGAAAATGAAGTAGAAGAGCAATGAATGAAGGACGAAAATGTCAAGATGGGGATAAATCATTCCCGTCTCCATTCCTCTGCATCCCTCGAGATGGGCTAAGAATGAGTGGGGAAGATGCAGACATACATGTACATGTACCTATATAACCAACCAACCTATATAACGCATATAACCAACCTTTAAAGCACTTTTTAAAGCCAAGAAACAACTTAAACAATAACAAAATTAATAGAAAACTCATAAACAAAACATGAATGAGCTTAGAGAGGGTATAAATCAGGCCTCCATACTCAAGGAGGTTCATGGAGATTACATGTACAGCCAGCCATCTTATATTCACAATGACCAATAACATTACTAACAATGTATGAAATGACCCCCTTTACAGTGTCTATTCATTTGTTACTGCAGTGGATGTCAAGAGAACATAGGCCTACACAATCAATTGAACAGCTAATAGACAGGTAACTTGAAAGCGTATGCATGACATAAATACTAGAACTGTCTGATTTATAAATGAAGAGCTCAGGCAAGGAACTGTTCTGAGGTAGACCACATCCTGTTATTGAGTGACGGAAAAGATATGGACATCTGACCTACTTTTACCTCTCCACTTTCACATATAAAAAATTAACTTACAGAACAAATTATGTCACTTAAAAACCCTAAGTATGTATGTAATTAGAGTGACAAGTCATCCAAATAAAAACAGCACTTAGCACAGTTATCCTAATGAACAAATCCCGCTCCCCCCCCCCCATCGGTTAATGCACAGGAATAACATTATTATACAACTATATTCAGCTAACTCATATGAGATACCTAACATTCACAGGGCAAAAATTTTGTACAACTTTCTCAAAGATGCCTAGAATAGAATCTCATTAGAGGGACATTGTACAAAATCACCTTGCTCCCCTCTACTCCTACGCTGCCTGCCTGCGCGACTTTCTCTTTAATTTTGTGCATGAGTGACAGTCACATCAAACAATGGCAAGAAGGGACCCATCTGACAGCCAAGTACAAGCACAAAAGTCGGTCTGCACTGACGTCAAACTAGTCACATGGGACTAAAAACATTCACTCCTTTACCCAGACTGTTTGGGAATGACTCAAGCTTGTACCCCTGGTAATTTTCTTTATCAATTTCGAAGATGATACTCCCATGCGTCACAATACCGTGTTAAAAGTTCATAGGCAGAGTCATTGGTATGAAGGTAATTTTTTCAAATGAAATTTCAATATGTCCACTTTCAATGTCAATGGAAATAGAAGTAGAACCATCGTGAGGCAGGGGTTACTATATATATGTACATGCAGGAAGGTGATATTTCCCACTCAAAATTTCTGTTGACAAACTTGCATTTTTCTTCTGTTTCCTTAAATGTTTTGGCTACTTTGTTGGCTAATTAGGTCTTGACATCTCATTCACATTGTTTGCTTTTCATATTTTATTGAATCTTCTTGCTAAATTGTCTGTACATTAGTTTGACCCTCCCCACCCCCCTTCAAAGTAGCGGAACAACTAGTTACTTCTTGACAAAATATGCAAAAAGGGCTTTCTTTCATTTTTGAAAATAACCAACATCATAATAACAACACCCTCTTTTGGTAGAATATATATACTATTTGTGTCAAGAGTTGCCAGTAGGAGTGCAAATTACATGAATAAACCAGGTTGAATAATTGCTTTTATCTTGCAATGTTTCCACCTACTGATACACTAATACTGTTTATAGTATGACATTGGATTTGAATAGATATTGGGGTTGAATATAGAACTAAAAGAAAAACTGCAAAGATTCCTGAGGGCGGTCATGCACACCCACTCTTTAATCCTTTTACTCACTTGACATTTGTAGTTTTTCTGATATTTGTATTTTTCTGACATTTAAATCAGCCAATGAACTGTTCATTAGTGGAAGTGATAGCACTCTTACATGTATATTGTCTGTCACTTTGATCCGTGCCATTTTTTACCTAAGTTTTTATACAGTTTGCTGAAAAGCCTACAGAAACTTCCAACCAATCCAACTTGAACTGTACAATTATATAGAAAGACTGCATTATTATGATACACATGCAGCAATCTGATCTAAGGTAAAGGACAAAGAATTTATCCACTACCTACATGTGCTTGAGCTCAGTTTATAAACAATTTAAGAACTTTTGAAACTTGCTTGAGAGGTACTGCTGCAATTACTTTGTCCTTTTGAAGCTTAACTTCTACATGTCACTTTAAAAACTAGATGGAATTCGACTGCGCGCAGTCGAAAATGATGCCTCCGTCATAGAGCAATTTTACAAACCAAAACAGAAGAAATTTTTCAAATTCAAGTTCAATTGTAATCCATTAACAGGTTCTCAGAATATCGTGATTACAAACAATTTCTCATATACATATATGACCCTTTGAACTTTGACCTCATGATCCTAATATCTACTCAGCTCATTGGCTCTGCAAGATATCCAGACTTAAATAGTAATCCATATGTCAGTTCTAATGAGAATGCGTTCACAAGCTATTTTTGCATACATAATGAGCCCATGACCTTGGACCTTATGAACCGAATCTACACAGTTCATTGGCTCTGCAAGATACATAAATGATCTAAGTTTGGCAGGAATCCATCAATCTGTTCTAATGATAATACGATCATAAGCTATTTTTGCATACAAAATGTGCGCTGTGACCTTTGACCTTGACCTCATGATCCCAAAATCAATTCAGTTCATCAGCTTGGCAAGTAACATACATAACCTAAGTTTGGCAGGAATCCATCAATCGGTTCTTGAGATAACGCGATCACAAGCTGTTTTTGCATACATAATGGGCGCTGTGACCTTTGACCTTTGACCTCGTTACCCAAAATCTAATAAGTTCATCGGCTCTGCAAGTAACATACATGACCTAAGTTTGGCAGGAATCCATCAATCGGTTCTTGAGATAACGCGATCACAAGCTGTTTTTGCATACATAATGAGCCCTGTCACCTTTGACCTTTGACCTCGTGACCCCAAAATCTAATCAGTTCATTGGCTCTGCAAGATACATACATGACCAAAGTTTGGCAGGAATCCATCTATCGGTTCTTCAGATAACGAGATCACGAGCCGTTTTGCATACATAATGAGCCCTGTGACCTTTGACCTTTGACCTCTTGACCCCAAAATCTAATCAGTTCATCGACTCTACAAGATACATACATGACCAAAGTTTGGCAGGAATCCATCAATCGGTTCTTCAGATAACGCGATCACGAGCTGTTTTTGCATACATAATGAGCCCTGTGACCTTTGACCTTTGACCTCGTGACCCCAAAATCTAATCAGTTCATCGACTTTGCTAGATACATATATGACCAAAGTTTGGTAGGAATCCATCGATCCGTTCTTCAGATAACGTGATCACGAGAACGGGACGTACGTACAGACGTACGTACAGACGGACGGACGGACGGACGGACAACCCGAAAACATAATGCCTCCGGCTACTTCGTAACGGAGGCATAAAAAGCTAGGTCTCTATTTTCAATTCTGTTTTCCACAGCAAATTATAGAAAACAAACTGACCAATATTAAACAAGTAATGAAAGTGAATCAAATAAACATATCTTAACACTTCTAAATCCCTCTAAAATTCAACATAAAGATGTCACATCTCTGAAATACCTAGATCCTAACTGTGCATTAAAAGAAAGAATTGTGAAAATATTCTTGAAAAAAAATCAAAAAATCTGGTCTTGAAAACAAGAGAAACAAAAATGGAAATCACAGATTATGAATGTTATTGTTTAACTACAACATTGTTGAGGACTGGAGGAAAAGAAATTCTCACCTTTTGTAAACTACTAGGATTCAGTTGTGTTTTGTCGATGATCTTGATTGCAACCTGTAAAATAAAAGTAAGAAATAAGAGATATTAATGCATGAATTGATATTTCTTAAAAAGGAAGAAGTAATTCAATAAGTTTGAACTATGAAGCATTAGGAAAGATTGTATGATTTGTAGAAATAAAGAGATGAGACCAAAAGATGAAATGAAAGAAAGTTCAAGAGAGATAATAAACTACATGTAGCGATCACATCACACCAATCTAGAGTAAGCAAAAAGGTCATACAGAATTTTGTTTATGAATTTAATAAAGTCTTGCAGCAAACAGAAATGATCATTCCTAGGTTTGATCTAATATAGCTCAAGTGCTTGTGGCACAAATGGATCACTTTCTTGCTTTGGTTATATTCTTTTTACCTTGACCAATGAAACACAACCAAACAGCATGGGTTATACTAAGAAAAGGCACAGATTGACTTATGCACTTTATTCAGGCTGAGAGGCCAGCTGATTGCCTTTAGGTTATATTGAAGGGTCATTGCATGAATTCAAAGGAGAAATATGCAACAAACAAACGTAAATGTCATGATAGAGACCGAAAGTATCATAAAACCATAAAAATCACAAGAGAAAGTAGTCAAATAAAATGTCTTACAACATGGATATGTGGATATGTAATATTACATGGACATGTTCATGTATCAAACATGCACAGATGGCAGTTTTTACTAGATCCAGAGGTAAGGGGGAAAATGTCTGATTTAAAAATCACTCATTCATAATAGCTAGTATTAGCTACATGTAGAACAAATCATGTGTCCACTAGCAATTTACAAGTTTAAATGGTGTGATTCACAAGTCTTCATATAAAACACACACCCTACATTTTGCCTTCACTGTAATCATGCCCTTGTAATAGACCCTTTCACACCAACTTAATATTATCTCTATGAAACCTATAGATAATATTATACAAGTGACACACAATGACAAGATATTTTACTCTATGTAATACAGGAACCTGCTTCAGATTGCATTCAAATGACCAGTCAATTATTGATCAAATGGGAAAGCCCTTGCAGAACATGAGTTTTTTGTTTTTCTAATTTCTTCCCTAGATACACCCGGCAGAAGCGTCATTGTAGTTATTAAGTTCTGAGGACAGCAAAATATGGATTTGTCTGCAAATGTCAGAGGCCAAGTATAGCTTCATTCCAAGATAACTTGTTTTGCTCAATGTGAGGGGGTGTTAATATAGCCTACCATATATTAAGTGCAAAAGACAGAGAATATTTTAATATCTGAGATAAAGGATGAGAAGATAGAAAACCAAGACAGGCATGGGGGCATGTTGAAATGATATAGGAATACTAATGAAAATATAAGTAAGGGTCATCAGTATTCCAGTTCATTTATGTCAAAAATTCAAAGAGATAGGCAAGTCTTCCTGAATATATTTAATTGACAATAGGACAAAGTACATTTGTGCACATTTGAAGGAAGAAAAAAAAAAAACCTTTTTATATGGAGGTCAACAAATTTCATAACCTGCATGTTTCCAAGAATTAGAAAAGCACTACGTGTTGCTTACAATGTTGTATGTTCATGTAGTGTGTTCATGTAGTATATTCTGTGCTCTCAAAATATGGAAAGGGTTGTTCACTTTGAGCACAATGAACAATGTTTTTTCTTCATATCATATAAAAACACCTCTTACACTATGTTAACACATGGTCTTGCCAATTTTTCTTTGGCAAAATATTCTGATTTACGGAATTCAGAATAGCTTGAGAGCTTTTGACATAGCTACTGCACAGCTATTCACACCATTGAACAATTTACACTTCAGGGGTGTCCTTTCCCTTTAAAAGTAATTACAATGCTCAGGTAACCTGCAGCCTTGATCCTTTGCCTTAGCTACGGTAGGTACTAAACGACTGACGCTGAACAAGCGAACCTTTAGCGGCCATAAATGTACCTGATAGGTCAACCTGCTCAACGTTTCCAGCACTGGTCCAATGGCCTAGGCATACAAGCATGTCCAACACTACAACATTACTAATGCCTGATGCATCTATCTTGCCCATGACGTTGTTCAAGTGTGGCGTGCGGAGGATTCACAGACTCTGAGCTAGCACTGTGGAACGAGAGGAGTCTAGCTGCGCATACCTATGCAGTGATGTACCCTAGCAAGCATTTGCACGTCAAATGCACACAAACACAGACATACATTAATGTCTGTAGGTAATGAAGCTTCATGTACTGGTCCTGAAATATTGTCTAGTCTGAATTTTCATACATCTTTAATAAGTTTGAAATTATTCATGAGGGTCTCTATGACAATAACCTGGTGAATCTAAATTAAGTGTAAATATAAAAGTGATTACATATAACAGTGCAATACACAAGAGTGCAATCACAAAACATTAAAAGAAAGTGAAAATTAAGAAACTGAAAGATAAGAGGAAAATAATAAATATAACTTGAATTAAGTCTACAAGTACCGGTACTGTAAGTCCTTCATATTTTAGAATTAATTATTGTCCCACTGCAGTAGGCATAGAGTCAATTATATTCTAGATCTCATAATATGAACACTCCAGTGCAGTAAGTTTCTGCTTATTCTAAATGGGGAATTATCTAAATAATCACAATAGAAAAAAGTCATTTTTCCAGACAAACAAGAAGGCTTAAATATAAGCCAAAACCTAGTCTTAGTCCACATAAAGGTCAGAAACCAAATAACATGGCCACTGTCTAACACTAAAAGATTATCACGTCATCTATCCATCTGGCCCTACTTATCCATTCCACAAATTGAGAATGCAGTCAGTGTCTGGAAAATGAGGCTAGATATGCGGCTATCTATATTGACAGTACTGCCATGTATGATTCATGTATGAGCAGCATGATTGATTGAATAACTCAGGTTCAATATTGATTGCATTGTTGTCATCCCCTCCTATCACAATCATAATGAGACATCCAGGAGAAAAAACACAAATTCTATATGGATGATAATTACACAGCAGCTCCTATGCCTTCTCCTCTCATCACAATGAATGTTACAAGGACAACATGAAGATTACATCACATTCTGACAATGTCTAGTCATAATCACATCTTCTAACACTTGATTCTACTTTGTTTGTTTGGCATTTTAATTCTACTGGGGGAAGAAAAAAATTCATCAAGAAAATTATAGACCTAACCAGGGAGATTTTTTTTTCATTTCGTCATGTACAAGTACATAAATAACAATAACAAGTATTTGAATGAGATTGAAATACTGCTACGGCAAAATCAAATGATTAAATAAAATATATGGCTAACGTGTAGGAGTATGCTGAATAACTCGTCTTCTGGTCTTTTAAAATTATCATAATATTTACTCTTTTTTTTCTCTCAATGCAATAGGAAATTTACACCCAGGTCTTTACAAATAACTTAACTGCCCCTTTATTCATATTTTATTTAACCCTTAAAAATGAACAATGAGGACAAAAAAATAAAAATATGTATTTCATATGGTTCAAGTAGTGTATTATAGATGAAATATTTTCAGGTCACAGTATTTTGTAAATCAAACTTTCCAATGAGATTTTTAATCAAAATTAATTAAGCACACCACGATTTACAATGTGTTAACTTACAATAAATGATCTCATTACAAGCCTAATTTACAAGAAAAATCAATCATAATTGATATCAAATTTGTTCATTTTTTGGTTTCAATGCATTTCTCATGTGACTATCAGTTACATCAACATCCTTTCAAAAGTACAAAGGTTATTATCAATGTTGGGACGATGTACTTTGGAGTTTGGACAAAAGAAAATTCAGCTCCATTTTATAATGACAATTTACAGAACAGGTGACTTGGCAAGCTAAGCAAACATGGCCTATTATGGTTAAAGCTTCAGAGCCACTATTAAAGCACACCTATCTTCTCTCTACATAGGTATTGATATGCAAAGCATTAATACTCACTCATTTTTTTTTACAAAATCACTGCCATGACATTTCAATTCCAATGGAAGCTGATAGATTGTAACATGAACCTTCATTCAACCCTAACTTATTATACTCCAAATTCATCTTCCAACAAATCAATTCCAAAAATGATGAAAAGTCATCCACAACTTTAACCTGCCATGCAGAGAAGTAAATGTGACAATGAGATAGGGTAATAATACATGCATGTCTCAACAAAAGAAACAAATATAGAATCATAAGGTACAGTTGATCGTGCTTTCTTCTTTAAATGCAGCCTGTCCCTATGAACTTAACCTGACCTGCATATTGGTGAGAAAAACTACCCTGAAAATTCTTTGAAAACATTTGAAGTTCGAGGTTTTGATATCCCTTAGTTTTAATATCCAGACCTTTCCTTTGATACTCCTTACAATTACACACCTAAAAGAAGATATTTCTTTAATTAGTACCTACACTTTAGAAATGCTGCTGCACTTTAGAAATGCTGCTGCACTTCAAGAGCAAAATAGTATTTATTAATAGTTATTTGTTATGAATATGTTAAATTTTTGGTGAATATGTGAATTTATTTGATAATGAAAAAAAAGTATTATTCTCATAATCATAATGAGTCAAATTTTGTTCATATAAAAATGTAATAGAAGTTAATTAAAAGACCCTTCACAAAAAGTACATGAAAACAAGCACAGTAGTTCATTTGATTGCAGTCGATTTACCCATCATCAAATAAACATGAAGAAATGGTGTGTGCAATATCAATCACTGCCTAATAAATGGTCAACACAGCCTATACTAGGCAGGCAGGTCTATCATAAATCAAATGAGAGCCTTTTCAGTCTGCACATTGAAGCAGACTGAAGCAGAGTGCATGCACCAATGCAAGAGTAAGCAGCAGGAAAAGGGGGGTAGGTGCATTAACCAATACCGTGGATGTTTTCAATTATAAATACCCTGCGGACAATGTGATAGTAATTTGGAAGTGAGGTTGGGGTGTTGAAGATAGCACTAGCGTAGAAACCATGGGAATCAGGATGGAAATAAATCAAAGTTGACACATGCCTATGACCTTCCCTTGACACCGGTCACAATCAACATTATAGTAATAGCCTAGTATATGGATATAACTTTCTAGTGAAAACATTGGGAGGTAGCAATAATTACACATGTCCACTATCACTACATACAGTAGACCTGCACACAATGAAGAATTATAGTTCATTGCACAATATTAGTTCTCTAACCACAGGCAGAGTCTGCACTTAGTCAATAAATGGTGAAAATCAAAGTGCAAAGTAACTGTAGATATTCATCTTTAAAACTTAAATGATTGGATCAATGAAACTAATATTAAACCTGTGTATTTCTGACAGGCATGGGTTTGTACCTACATATCAGGCAGGGCCGTAGACTACATACAGGTACAGAAAAAGCTGGAAAGCCAGTCGTAAGGCTTGTCAAAAAAACATATTTAAAGCTCAATTCGCCCTCAATTACACATGTCAAAATGCAAAAATAATGTAACCAGAAAAGGAGTGTGAAGACAGTTTCTTTGAATTTGAAAGCATTGAGAGATTCTACGCTAAATGACTATTGCACTTGAGCTTGTCACAGCATTGATTTACAATTCCCGAAGTGCTCTTACACCATCTCCTACGTTGACTCTTCAGTGAATGCAGTTGACATTGCAAATGTACATGTATGTGCTAGCTCTTATGTGATTTTTTACAAGCCTGATGTGTAAAACAGCAGGCCTGAGTTACATGTAGCAGGCTTGATTTGCATACTAAGTGGAAACCTGGAGCCGGCCATGCACCTCCAGGATGAATGCTTACATTTGTGTACACTGTTTAACATTACTATCACTACATGATGGATACAAGCTTTGCATGTTCCTCCCTTCCACAAACACTGTGCAGAGAAAAAGAAAGTTTGGTTTGCAAAATGCATTCAGCTATGCATAGATTGAATTTCATGAGAGCATTGTTCAATGTTTGAATATGTTCAGCCATTATGAGAGTTAACAAAATGATGTTTCTGAAGTAACATATATGGCCTAAAACCAAAGGTTGCTTTGCAATATCCAATCGTGCAAAGTACAGCTGGACCAACTTTATTCCCCCACATGTATAAGCAGAGACAGTTGGCACTTGGCAATATGACTGATTTTCCCCATTGCTCAGTATTCTGTGCATACAGTAATATGAATTTAAGTTCTTGAAAAAGGATGGAAGTGTTGGTGACTACCATATGTTGATAATTGGGTTAATTGCTATTAAAGTGTGTAGAGAATTATGGAATGAAAATGACATGGATCATTTTAAATTCAGAAATAACTTGTTCATGTTTTAAGGGTATATGTCATTACCTGGACATTGGAACAACCACTGTCAATAGGCCCTGACATAATACCGATAATGTGATAACAAATACCATGTTCTAAGATTTGCATTTCAAGCAAATGTCACACATGCATGCAAATGTAATGTAGTTGAATACATGAGTAGAGTTCTGCAATCTCACTATACTACAAAGCAAGCATGTGAAGGTTTTAGCCTAGATCTGAATGGGAGAGATTGTGACAATACTTGACATGAATGCACTAACAGGGTATGAACTCCCTACCTAGAGCTTGAGCCATTGTAACCACCTCCTTTCACAGAATCACTATCGGTATGCTTCAATGCCTCATAATGGTTGTGTGTGTGCATCTATGGGGGAGCCTGTATAACGATGATCTAACCCCCTAGACTAGTATTGTTGCGTGAGGCACTTCATATCCTTTCTCCATTCCTTCGCTTTTTATCAACAGGATACAACGATTTAATCAATGCCGACTTCTACTACAGGTCTCTAATAGACCGACTAACAGCATGTACATGTATTGCTTTTAAAATAAAAAATATTTACATTTCTTGAAAAAGTGCAAATGCCTAAATATGCCTAATAAATTGAAAGGATATTCTCTTAATAAAGTGTAGGCCTTCAATGTTTGAAATGAATATAATTATCTTGTTTTAAGTCCATTAAAATATTACTTCCAATGTGAGCAAATTATGTCCATGATATCAACATATTGACCCCCTCCCCTCTCCCTGAAATCATATGCTTCAATATTTTATCCTTTTCCAAGGTAAGAAGATTAAAGGTAATACAAAGTTTTGGTATGTGGTCATGAATTTGGTTTAAATGAACACATTGGAAGCATATGCAATCCTACACTATTGAGTGATCGTTGTCGCGGTTGAAATTGTGTCTAAAGTTATGAAATTGTGAATAATTAACTCTTTATGTTGTATAGCTCCCTCTCAAGGGCAATATATTAATTAAGCTATAAAACAATTTTCTTGACTAAAATCGACTGATTAGCTATTCCCGTTTGGAAATTATATATCACAACTACATATTCTGAGATTTTCATGGTCGCAGCTCCTGTTTTACGGCTGTAGGCGCTATTTGAAATTTATCAAAATTTACTGGGAGCACCGGTAAATTTTTATTTTCAACTTATCTCCAAAGCAAAAGCGTTTTAGAGGCTAAATTTTCTAGTGCTTATAATACATCCACAGGGGCATCTAAATATATCAAAATTGTAAAGAATCACTATCCACCCGATTTTCAAAATTTCCCAAAACTTTGTATTACCTTTAAAGCAGTTGCAAACAGGACCTTCTCAGTAGCTCTGGATACCTACAGACTAGCATTCAAGGACATAATCCAATTACATGTATATTGATCAGGGTCAAAGAACTTTTGAGAGAATATAATGTGTAGGGTGGAGGTCACATGATTGGAAAAAAACAAGTTGCAATGGTCATAAAACATTTCCCACATCTATTGAAAACACAAATAAAAAATCTTTATCTTAATACAATAAATGTCATAAATGTATGTCAAAGTCCCTGCTATCTCAAACGTTCAGGATTCACAGGGTGTAAAAGCTGGAAAGTTACCCACTTCTATAAAATTATGTTTCACCTTATCTTGTTTTAAAAAGCTGTATTGCAAATACCTATTTGAGAATTTAAAACAATACATAAAAATCTAATGGTTTTATGTTGATTACTTTGACTTTGTAGAAATGCATGTACCAAGTATGCAGTATTTTGTAAGTGTGTGAGTATGGTGACTGCATCATTTTATTTAGATTAATTTGTTTTATGTGGGGACCCCATTTATAAGCAATTTGCTTTTTTGTGGCCCTGACCATATATACTTGCTCTGTATTTTGTATGTTTTAAATAATTTATTTTTCTGTTGTATGTTTTGCTTTTATATGGTTCCATAAAGTCGATACAATTCAAAATTCCAAGTAGACAACATAATAAAAACCCTAATTATATTTGGGGAATTTCTCACAACAGTCAGTTCTCTTCAGTCAATACAACCTGCTTGAAATTTACTTTCAGTGTATGAAATCCCTAAAGAAATTGATTGGTTTAAACAAGAATAGAAATGCAGCTATATTACAGGGAAAAAACTTCATTAGGAAATCAGAGGATGAGAGATTAACATCTGATACAACATCCACAGTCAGAAGATTATCACTTCAATCTGGGGAGTCTACAGCGACACCTTGATTTGAATTTCTCCTTACCCACAATGCATCAGCAGAACGACAGGCATGGGCATCCACCTAAATTCTATTTCTCATGAACTCATCACCAAATGAGATTAGATAGTGGCTGCCAGCTATACACTAGTAATTGAGTTAAGAGGTAGAGTCCCAGCCAGTGTGTAATTAGAGCAAATCATAATTAGCTTAGGATAGAATGCATATATTAGCTGTGCCCTTTCAATTGAGTTCTTCAATGACATAGTCTTGATGAAGATCCTTGATTGTCAAACTACTATCCTTGTTTTCTCTCATGGTCATTTTCCAATCTTACTGATTGCATCAAACTTGTGCATACAACTCATTAAGTCTCCTTTGCTACGAGCTCTTCAAGTTATGTCCTCCATGTCATTGTATAATATTAACAGATTTGGGACGTAATATATTTATTCAGATCTGACAAGAAATGCACTTGATTCTTGAAGTATGTGATATCTGGGTGTGGTGACTGAATTTAAAAAAAAAAAGTTTTTTTGTGGGGGCCCTATTTATAAGCAATTTGCTTCTTTGTAGTCCTGAATATATAATTGCCTTGTATGTTTTATGTATTTTATTTTCTATTGTATGTTTGGCTTTTACATGTATGTATGGTTTAATAAATTAAATTCAAAATTCAATTAAAAAAATTCAATTCATTATCTGAAAACAGTAAACTGGGAAGAGTAACTAAATCAAATTTTACAACCGTTAAATATAGTGTTTATGGCAATCACAAGCCTTTTATCCTAAATGTTACATCATAGGAGGACAAAACTTAATGACCAAGAAATAAGAGGCTGGATCAATGCAACCCCTGTTATATATGTCTTTCCTCTACCTGCCATCTATCTTTGCCTTGAAATTTCATATAGTAAACATCATTGGGTCAATCAATCCTACATTATAGATGATGAAACTGTTTTCTTACTCATCTCACTCAAGAACTATAACTGGTTGAAGCAAGCAGATGAAATACAGATCATCTAAAACTACACTGTTTACATGTAGAGATCTATTATCACTGTAACATAATCCGCGCTAATGGGGCTGACATTATGCGCAATTACATCTACACGTACTTGCATGTTTGTGTTGTGTGAATGTCTAAAGTGTAAAAGTTCATGTATGGAGAAATACCCATACAAATACCATACTTCTGCAAAGACTATGTCGTGTCATATTTTGTTTTTAACTTGCTGGGTTTGAATTAAGCTTTTTAATTAATTTTAAATGCACCCACATAATAAAAGAAACTATCAAGTAAATGAAAATAATCACTGCATTGATAAAACTGTTAGATATATATACATTGCTACATCATGAGATAACCCTAAAGCATCACTCTTCTCACAACAAATTGACAATGCTTTACAATACATGTAGCATCCATATTCAAACAGCAAAGTGGCTTTTCATTTTTGGAGATCAAACGTTTGACCACGTACATGTACATATCTATAACACAGACAGAGCAGATACGAAAGAGAAACAGAGAAACAGAGAAACAGAGAAACAGAGAGAGAGAGCAAGAGTGAGGGAGAAAGAGAAAGAGACAGACAGACTAGACAGAAAGGGAGACAGAGAAATAAAATATGGACAGGGTTAGATGACCACATTATAAGTACAAGTTGTGAGGCACAGCATGTAATATACATGGAAAAGTAATTGCATGAAAGTTCCACACTGCTTACTATTTAAAGGACCAGTTTACTTTATTGTGTCATAATTGTGTTAATTGGTCAAGAATGACTAAACTACAGCGTTGTAAGTTAACAATACCTATGATATTCTGTTTAACAAAAATAATATCTTTGGATAAGCATTCCCTGAACTGGTAAAATAATTGTCATATGAATTTAATACTCTCCTCATATACAATTCCCAGAAGATTCATGCCATTTCCATGTAACATTTAATAATATACTTGTAAACTTGCAATATGGCACTAGCAACAATCTTAGTTCAATGTGTATTGCCACTGATTTCAATTTTGGATGAAACTAAACGTAAGCTTCCACCTTCAAAACTACAAAATGTAGATCATTGGCTGTTCAACATAAATTGCAATTTAGGATGTTGGACTACTATTACCCTTAAAGATTTCTTGCGAGATTACTATCGACTCATGTCGGTACACTTATTTCCTATCCATCTGGAATAACATAATGGAGTACCACCATCCTTTGTGCAATGCAGATGCCCCCGTAGGCTGCTAGGTATGCTACTGTGACATAGTCTTGCATCGTGACCAGAACGCATGGTGTGTGACATTTCGGCTGCCAACATGTTATTCTCCAGACGAAATTGGATTTTCCATCCTTGTCAGAGATTCTTGGAGGAATTGACAGGAATTCGAAGGGAATCCTGATGTATGAATAAATAGGTGTCTATGCTCGTATTTAAATGAGATGAGGCTTTGGATCAGGTATCTCCTTTCATTTGTTATTGGACCAGTGGGAGTCTGTATGTTAGGCATGCTACGTGAATGAACATGTAGGCTGCGATGCACTATTTTGTTACATGAATGATTGTTAAAGAGACAAGATCACATTGTGGATATGTCACAATCCAGTCAAGATTCTTTCTGTAGTTACAGCATCTGTCCTGCTTCACAAGTTCATGGCATATTTTTCTGATAGAGATCAAGAATATGACCTGATTGGCTTACAAGATTTTTGTGACATGTTTACCAAATAACAACCCGGACTAAAAAACTGACGCAATAGTTGCTATCATTACAAACAATAATGATACCGGTAATAATAATATTACTAATTATAATAATGTGCTTTACATGGAAAAATATAACAAAGCCATTGTAATTTCATCACA
The DNA here is from genome assembly GCA_035222895.1 of Strongylocentrotus droebachiensis. Taxonomy (NCBI): domain Eukaryota; kingdom Metazoa; phylum Echinodermata; class Echinoidea; order Camarodonta; family Strongylocentrotidae; genus Strongylocentrotus; species Strongylocentrotus droebachiensis. The sequence continues at coordinate 265,211 of JAVYIG010000638.1, forward strand.
AGGTTATGAATATGATATAGCACAAAAAGGTTTTGTTTGCTTTTTATACTATATCACAATAAATCATTATTGAATCATTATTCCTTTACAAAACCAGCACAGAATTAGAATTTCTTTCACCTTGCACCAATGATTTTACAACTTGAAGTGGTTATGCAATGTAGCATAGACAATTAACTTATTAACTGTTGGCACAAAAGCATGAATGGGAGGGGTGGGGGGGGGGGGGGGGAGGGGAAGAGACTGCTTTTATTCATTTGTATGCCTCCTTATAGTACTCTAGATCCACCAATAAACCCAAATCCAAAGTGAGTCCAGCTTGGGTTGGACCCTGGTAATCTAGCCCACGACAATTTGCACAACAGGGCTGTGCAAATATGAACTCTTGACTCTAAACCAATAAACTTGTAGCACCAATGATCGCTGACCATAGTCCAATGTCGTTGTTTATTTTGTGTGTGTCTTGATGACCAATCTAGCTTAACTTTTGTGCTCTGACTGAATGACAAACATTTAGGCTAGGTTCAAATGTATCTGTTAGTGAAAATATAACTGAGAGAGCCTTCAAAAAAGTAAGAATGTCTGGAAACAAACCCAAGATGTGCTGTGAAGAAATCCATTCATTGCCAAAGAAATATTTTTTTTTGTTAAAAAGGATTTTAACACTGGTTTCTTCCACTTTTGCATGCTGAAGTTAAGATATTATCTGCAGCTGTAAAACATGCTGATACATAGTTATGTATATGCGATCCCTGAATTATTATTTTCAGTAATATCCAATGGCCTGAAGAAATTGGGAGACCCAACTCCAGTAGATCACTTTACTCCAATTATCATCTGGAGATTTAGAAATAGACAGAACTTGAGAAAAACAAAGGCAGCAACACACTGTACAGCTACAACTTCCAAGTGAGCCAACACAAACAAAATCATTATTATTTTCTCAAATACATGCAACATGAAGCAAACATTGAGCGAGTGACCACAAACTCATTAATTTCCATTCGGATTAAAAGCTTCCTATTAATACATCAAATTCCACCGCATAACCATGATGGCATTAGGAAAACGAATCAGGCTACAACGCAAGTGGATCTTTATAATTGCTCTGATTGTCTATTCTAGAGGAATTGAGAGAGAGAGAAGGAGAGAGATGAAATGGGGATAGGGAGTAAGAAGTAGATTGAATAGTTGAAGTTCCAGCAATGAACATTCTTCAGGGCTTGAAAAGGGAAGTACGTCTCTAATTTGAGGCTTAAGACGGACATCAATCAGTATGCGGTCAAGAGAGCAACCTCAATCATGTGTTGTAGATATACAGACTGATACCTCCATAAATCTACATGTACACATGTTATAACGAAACCATAATTTATTAAGTTTGTTTTGTCAGAGATTAGGGAAGATAAGAGATTGGACAAAAATGTTGTGCACATATCAAGAACATCTATGCATAAATTTAAGAAGTGATATAGGATAAATTGGAATTCACATGTACGTGAATTATTTGCCCTAGTTAAAGTCTTTTTTTTAATTCTACAACAGAATACTCATCATTCTTCGGTTTTCGATAAGTATTCTGCATAAGTTTATGTATGCAAGATTCTTTCAACACTCTATTTCTATGTCTTTAATTCTACTTAAGGTTCATATGGTGATCACTTAAATCAAACATTCCCTAATAAAATAGGGAATGAAATAATAAACAACAACATCTTTCAAAAGTGGTGGTATGTCATCTTTGAGACAAGGAAAGAGAGTCCTAGAGTACAAAAAGAATGAAGTCTAGACTAAACTGAGAAACAAAACCAGACAGTATGATAGATGATGCTAGTTTACCTCCTTGCCAGTTGGGATGTGCTTTGCCAGCTTGACTTTGGCAAAATTTCCCTTGCCAATAGTCTTGATGAGACGGTATTTGCCAACATGGGGTTGGTCATCACCTGTTCTATTCCTACTCCTCGATGAGCCGGAATTGGTTGAATCATCTCCCTGTATTTAATAATCAAAGTGGAAAATGTGGTCAAGCCCATGTCACTGATAATATAAAGGTATGATTGGAAAATGACCCTCTAAAAATCAGAAATACCTGATTTTGTATTGTGACTCTTATGAAAGCTATAGCAAGATCCCTTTGTAAACGTAATTTGACTTATTTATTGCCCCCCCCCCCCCCCCCCCGGATAAACATATAAGATTTGTAGGAAGCTAAGTTTTAATTCTTGGACAATATTATATTGGGCTACGCTAAATTATCCAGCAAGTCTATTTTGAATATTTTCTATTCAATTTAATAAATGTCTATGATTCTTATCATTTTTTTTCATGCATTCTCAGCCAATCAAGGATTGCAATATTTAATTTAAAAATGGCTTACTTAATCAGCCGTTCTTCCTCAACTTGACATATTAAGAACTAAAGAGTCCTGCAATGAATCACTCAGCCTGAATAGTGAATAAGTGCATGTAACTTGAGGGTTAGGTAAGCATTACTTACATGTGACCGTGAGTTAACTCGAGTATGAGGGTGTCCACCATGGGAGTGGGACCCAGTCTCGTGGACTGTTGTCAGGTTGGGCATCCTGGACATCTCTTGTATACAATCACATTAAAAGGAAACCTGGAGAGATTGAAACAAAACAAGAAAGAAAAAGAAAACAAAAATTAGAAATTGGGTTTACAGCATATTTATAATGCATGAAAGCATTCAGAATGATCCGTAACAGTACTGTCTGCTGCGCCCGCAAGTGAAGCCAAAGTATAATGTAGTATAAATATCTGAAAACCCCCTGATAATGTTTCACCAAGTCCATTATCATCAATGTAATTTTTTTAAACTAATTGATAAATATACATGTAGGTAGAATGATATATACCTGAGACCTGAAAATAATTTACAATCTTGACCAGGATGTAAATTAGCATATATATGAGACAATTACATGTAAAACCTGTGTAAAACCTATGCACAGCTGGTGTATGAATATCTTGATAGGCCTACGCCGAATTTCTTTCCAATCTATGTATAAATTATAATCCATCAAAAATCTTGGAAACAATAACAATTTTTTGGCACACATGTTCATGTATCTTTTGATACACATTGAATAATACAAGACCTCATTAAACAGTTTCACTTTCATTTTTCATATTGTTTATTTTGACACCAACACTCTCAATAGACTATAAATCATGTGTCAAATTTTTGAATTTAAAATCAATGGTTATATTATTGCATGTACACTGTACTTCACCAGTATACAGTACATGTATACACTCCTTTTTTGCACTGAGCACAAAACAAAGACATGGCAATCTATCGCTTTGAGAGGTTTTACTGGTACACAGGCAAGAAATATAATACTCTGTGCACAATACAATCACATTATTTTAGCTATCTGAGATACAGTGTAAATAAAATATGCATTTTTCCCTTTTATTTCCTTTTATTTCATAATACTTCATAATCCACCAGCATTCAGTAGAAGTCTGTTGCTCACTGCATACACAGACCAAGAGGAAATATTTTTAAAATAAATCATATCTTACAGGATTCATTAACTTTTACATGTATCCTCATAACATAACCACATATCTATACAATAACAATGGACCCTACATGTTCATATAGAAGGTTCCATGATTCATAGGATCCTTTATTCTATGTTCAATAGTCAGGGAGGGGAGAGGAGAGAATTTCAATGTCAATAGATTCCTAATAAAGTATATATCTTAAACGTTAAACCTTGCATCTTAATCACTAACCACAACCTTTATATGTACAAGTGCACTACAGTAGGTGTAGACATTGTGGCGAGTATGAATCATGTATTATTCATGAAGAACAAATATTGATCTAATCGCCATTATTACAAAAATATATACATGACAGAGGATGTCAATTTGAAGAAAAACATGGATGTGATTGTGATTAGACTTTACATGTTGTTCCAGAATTCTTATCTTGAAAAGTCACATCACACTAGTGTACATGACATGTACTCTCATGTATGTACACATGTACACGTAGGCCAATATATGAAATGCACACTACATGTACATGTGAAAATATACAGTGGTAAGGAGTGCATATTAGATCAAAATGCAAAATGGAATATGCTGTATGGATAGGGATTGCTAGAATGCAAAAGTGAGTAAAATTGTGAAATATATCCTAGTGAAAATGTTTGTTTTCACTGAAGCTTCATATTGAATAGATAGTGGCCTTCTATTTTGAATTCTGTACATGTACTCATACACATACTCTATGAACCATGAATAACGTATTAGAGAAGACCTTATGCACCATTGTAATATTCCCAATGCACTTGAGCTGATGAAAGGCCGACTGCACAATGTACAGGAACTAGTATTCGTGCCCGAGGTCAAGGTTCATTGAAGCGATAATATCCTCTCTTCTCTCTCTCTCTCCCTCTCTGGTGTACAGGTCCGTGTACCCCATTGCAGACTGCAGTATTTTCTCTGAGTCAACATCATTTTCTTATCATTATACAAGTCTCTTGCCTTCTGTGTTTTCCTGTCTATCAGTAACAATAACTGTAATATTTTTTTTGCAATTCTCAGTCTGGAATCCTTGTCAATATTGTCCCTCATGTTACATATGCTCTCTTCTCTCCTGTCAGCTACATGTACATGTACATATAATTATACAGACCCACTTGCACTGAACAGCTGTCAAATCTTAAAGGGAGATCCAATTCTTGTGATAAGTTTATTTCCATGAAAGCAGAAATATAAGATATAAACAGAATGGCGAAAGTTATGGATGTTTGAATATATGAGAACACTAAGTCAATGCGAATCTCAAATAGGCAGTTTGGTCAGTGGATTGTGAGGTAGTCGCGATTAACTCTACCGTTTGTCGTGTCCAAAAAGATCATTAACTTCTGTTTTCTCCTTGGCGCCATCTCCCTTGGGGCACTGCTCAAAATGTGTTGTGGATAGCATATTATTATAGATCCTCTAAAGAGAAATGAATCTCCTGAGTCATACATTTTTGAAAATGTGAAATTTTAGTCGTTGTGTGTGTTGGAACAAATGTGAAAGTTGTCCGCCACTACATCACAGAGACATTACAGATTCTGCCAATTTAATGAGTCCATGCCTACATAGAGATTATAACTTTCAAAAATTCATAACTTTCTCATTTTTTCCTGATTTCATTCAATCTATCAGCAGTCTGCTTCTCAGATGTTTCAAGGTTTGAGAGCAAAATTTGAATAAAAGATGCTTTTAATTTCTTCATCTGATATTTCATATTTCAAGCCATGGAATTACAATTTAAGAAATAGCAATTTGTATTTTGTAAATGAAAACACTTGACCATGATTAGAGTTACTTTTGATGGATATCGTGCTCTTGCATGATACAATATACCTGTTAATGACATCTCTCTTTAATCATTTTGTCATTAGTTCTGATGACCAACTCCACTTTTTTGTTATACATCAGGCATACTAATGAAAACAACAACTGAGAGAGCTGACTAATCACACCAACATCCTATGAGGTAGTATTACCATTCTACCACAATGAATTGATCATGTACATTATGTATGAAGATGTGACTCACTCCACTCAAACACTGGTATTATACGTTGATGCTTCGCTCCCAACTCACAAATTTTAATTTACTTATACAGTGTACATGTATATCAAGGACATTAGTCTTTAGGCCTGTCTTCATCAGCTCGAGTTTGCCAAATAACTCGCTATTTTAACTAGCATCATCTAAAATTAGCCAGTTAATTTGCAGTTTATTTGGTCAAGAAAATATCCAGAGAAATCTTGGTCTTGTTTCCAAAATAGCCAACTATTTGTGAAATAGCAGGTTAATTTGCGCCCGTCTTCATCAGACCGAAGTACAGAGTCAACTTCTCGATCCCATGATGCTCAATGATTTCCGGTTTTCCGTGTTTGTAAATAAACTGTACATCTGTGTACGATCGGACACGTAGCACATGCAGTCTGCCGTCCACCTTTTTTTACAACGCGGGTGAAATCTTAAATCTGCGCGCTGATCATACAGTTGGTCATGAAGTGCGCATGCGCCAATCTCTGGTTTATTTTCCGAGCTAGTTTGTGATGAGCATATCATTCTTGTGAAGACACAATTTTGAGCTTCAGGAAAAAATCATGAGCCTGAAAATAGCAGGTTATTTGGCAAACTCGAGCTGATGAGGACAGTCCTTTTGAGTACAGCCACTTCTTTTGAAATCTATCTCTGTCTGCATTTATGAGAAAAGATGTTCAATATTATACATGTACATGTAGGTCTAGGTTGAGAGCTTTAGTGAATCTACACCAATAATGAAAACATGAGCTCAAAGCTATCTACATGTAGTACAAATTACAAAACTAGTTCAATCTTAAAAAGTTCATTCTCTTAAAATTTGATCAGTCTGATAGCAAGAGCACCTCCGTGTAGGTGAAGTACTAGGTGACTGCTTAGTACAGTGGCATATACATGGAGCTCATTAACTTGCAGGTGAAAAGTAGAGAGCCGGACTTGAGCCACTCAAGCGGCAGAAATACCCTCAAGCCTAGCAATCATCCACTGCTACAGTCCTGAGGTAATAGATTTTGAATAACAGACCAAGGCACTAAATCCATATCAGAAATGCACATTCATACATGTCAAATAAAAAAATTAAAAAAAAAGAGAGAAAAAAAAAAGGGAAAATATATTTCATTTGTCCTACTGACTGCTGAACGCAAACAAATAGAAATCTAAGAAGGCACAAGGATATTAGAATGATTGTTAGTAGGCCTGAGTCATGTCGGGATTTTCATAAACCGGGTCCCGACGGCCTTGCACCGATCGGGACCCGGTGTCCCGAAATCAGCTCGCAGGATTTGTCATAATCATCAGTAGATCTATGTCCCTTAAAAGTGACCTTTTTTATCAGTCAAATAAATCAACACATGCATACCTCGGCACAGATTGGTATATTCTTCCATTTGACATTATTTTCATCCATGATTGGCGATGTTTAGTGCCATTATCGTGCCTCTCAAAGTAAAAAAACTCGAGCAAAAATATAAAGACAACATTCGAGCCGCCATTTTGATTCATGCAGGTTGAATAAATCGGGTCAAAATATATGAATGTTAGAATAATAAAACGGCTTTCTAAAAAATTCTTCTTTACAACATACCGATCAAATAATTTGTTAAAGACAAATAAATATTTATCTCTTATTTTAAGCATCGCATGCTTTTTTTAAAAGCTGAAAATTACTTGGTAATCACAAGAAGTTTCGATACGGATAGCTGTTGCAAGGCAAGTTAAGACTAGTCTCGGAAAAATGCGCAGTGCTCGTCGTTAGCTGTAATGCGTGCCAGAACGAACCCAAACAAAGACGTGATTGTAACGAGAAAAAAATCATTAAAAACTACGAGAGCACAATTGGAAAGACAACTACTGCTCAAAATTATCATAATCAGATACATAACTTGGACAAAGAATTCAATAATCGCCCAAGAAATGCCACAGAAATTGTGATAATCGAGGAATAACTGGGTACATTTTTATCGCAATGGGCCTGCTACAAATACTCGAATCCTTCGTTATACTGCTTTTTATCGTAGAGGGCGGTATTTGTTTTCGATCTAGCCTCGTGTTCAATTTACACACGCGAGCAGCAGGCCCATTCCGATAATGATTGTACCTATAGTAACTCCTTAAATATCACTATTTCTGTGGCTTTTCTTGGACAACTATTGTATTCTTCCTCCAAGTTATGTATCTGCGTACGATATTTTTGAGTAGTTGTCTTTCTAATTGTGCTCTCGTAGTTTTTAATGATTTTTTCTCGTTACGATCACGTCTTTGTTTGGGTTCGTTCTGGCACGCATTACAACTCACGACGAGGAGCACTGCGCATTTTTCCGAGACTAGTCTGAACTTGCCTTGCAACAGCTATCCGTATCGAAACTTCTTGTGATTACCAAGTAATTTTCAGCTTTTAAAAGAAGCATGCGGTGTTCAAAATATATATTTTGTCTTTTAAAAATTATTCGATTGGTATGTTGTAAAGAAGCACTTTTTAGAAAGCCGTTTTATTATTCAAACATTAATGTTTCTTTCAACCTGATTTATTAATCCTGCCGAGAAACCCGGCCAGTACAAGTAGCTGGCTAGCAGCTGGCAACAACAACCCCATGGGGCGAACTGCTTTGCAATTTATATCAGCGGTTCGGATTGATTCAGGATGAGCTAGAATATGATTGGCAACAATTAAATACTTAAGTTTTAAGGTGGATTGATTTTAGTGGTGTGCAAAACTGCAATTTCTTACATATTTCTTTATTTTTTTCGGAGCGTCGGTTCTCAAAAAACGAAACCGGGACCCGACGGCAACGGTCGGGTCCCGGTGTGATCGACCGTACCGACTCAAGCCTAATTGTTAGCCATGATTCAACCCCCCCCCCCCCAAAAAAAGGAGAAGATTAAATTAAATTAAAATAAGAGGATGAGGTCCAACTAGCATTCATTTCATTTGCGTCTCTAACAATAAAAATATAAAAAAACCTGGAAGATGAATAATTTCTGCACATAGCTTGCTATGTAAAAGATCAATGAGAAAGGTAATTTGAGTTAAAGGTAGCACTCATAAATAAGATATTTGCCCTGCAACCCTGATACATTGTGTAGGTTTTAATGAAAATTATAATTAATTCATTATTTTGATTTCAAATGTGACTTTTGGAATTGATGGAGTTTATGTAAATTTACTATTCACACACAAAATGAAGCTTTCAAAATATCTTTAAAATAGATTTTGTAAACATCATATTTCTAAATTCTAAATGGATAGATCCCTCAGCTCCCCCACATTCATATCCCTTTAAAACAGGACTCAACTAGACATACAAATTGAATAAACCTAAAAGCATTCTTACTATCTATGTACCTCTATCTATCCAAGGTACCTCACACACCTTTGCCTATGTACACAGAAGTGTAAGTTGCCACAAACCAGGGAGTACACCATCCACAAAGGATTTACACTATCACAATCTTTGGATTTAGTTTCCTGCTTACTGGTACTGTTTTCTCACAAGCAATTATCATTAGAAAAACAAGAAAAACAAATGAGGATGTAGGGCTGTTTGCATTTGCTACTAAGTACAAAAGTACATTGTACATGATTGGCTTGGTGAAGTTTGTAAATGTACATGTATGAAAACAAATTTACAGAAGAAAAAAACTTACATAACATGTACATGTATGTATATTTTCGGTGGTTAGGTTTGTTTGTTCATATTAGGCCTGAGTCATCACGGGTTTTGCCGAACCCGGGTTTGACTTGAAAATTTCGGGCGGGGACCGGGTACCCGAAATTTTCACCACTGCACTGACACTAAAAATCGTGTGCATGCAGCGGCGGGAGTTAGACTAGGTTGCTGTTCTAATAATGCGACGGAAAGGACAGTTACTGCTTTCAAAACAATAAAATAATCAATTGAATTAAATTAAGATGCTTTAAAAAATAAATGGATATCGTTTCAGTTGACGGTAGGTGTTTTTATCGCTCTAAAATTGAGGCTGCAAGAAAGGAATCACGCTTCGTGGTACCGATCGAGTGCGTTCAGAAACGGAAGTGGAAATAGATCGATGACCCACTGAAGACAGAGCAAGAAAGTGCCACACAGAAGACTAAAATGTTGATCAGACTATTGCAATTAAATCGTAATACTAAAGGCATTAATTTAATTGTCAAAATATATCCACAATATAATGGTTTACCCTTGATAGTTTGATGAAGGAAAATAAATTAAAGCTCTTGAAATAACATCGAAGTGCCTTTCGTCCGTTCTAAAAATGCGTGTATAACGGCAAGCAGAAGTTACGAGTCAAGCTTGATATGCATGTTTACATCCCTGCACCGTCATCCGACCTGATCGGAACAATAAGCATTGAACCAATTAAACAAACATCACGTAAGACTTTGAGGGACTCCAATTCAACAAAATTACCGTAAAATAGTTATTTGCTTTGACAAATAATACTATAGATATTCATAATATCTTACAGAAATAATGATATTTCATGAGCTACGTCCACGATATCGAGTTCAGCTAGCCATCATTTTGAAATGAGACGTAGTTGTCATGCAGTAGACTGTAGAGGGCAGTATGCAGCAGAGAGAGGAAAAAAGCGCGGGCCTGAGATTACGTGATATTCACGTGCCTATTACGTGATTTTTTTTCCCTCTCTGCGATGCGAGCTGCCGTATTCTGTCTATAGCTAGCCTACTGCGCTGCATGCATGACAACTACGTCTCATTTCAAAATGATGGCTAGCTGAACTCGATATCGAGTACGTAGCTCATGAAATATCATTATTTCTGTAAGATATTATGAATATCTATAGTATTATTTGTCAAAGCAAATAACTATTTTACGGTAATTTTGTTGAATTGGAGTCCCTCAAAGTCTTACGTGATGTTTTTTAATTGGTTCAATGCTTTATTGTTCCGATCAGGTCGAATGACGGTGCAGGGATGTAAACATGCATATCAAGCTTGACTCGTAACTTCTGATTGCCGTTATACACGCATTTTTAGAACGAACGAAAGGCACTTCGATGTTATTTCAAGAGTTTTAATTTATTTTCCTTCATCAAACTATCAAGGGTAAACCATTATATTGTGGATATATTTTGACAATTAAATTAATGCCTTTAGTATTACGATTTAATTGCAATAGTCTGATCAACATTTTAGTCTTCTGTGTGGCACTTTCTTGCTCTGTCTTCAGTGGGTCATCGATCTATTTCCACTTCCGTTTCTGAACGCACTCGATCGGTACCACGAAGCGTGATTCCTTTCTTGCAGCCTCAATTTTAGAGCGATAAAAACACCTACCGTCAACTGAAACAATATCCATTTATTTCTAAAGCATATTTATTTGATTATATTGAAATACAGAACTAAAAATATGCAATTCACAAACTTATATTTCAAAATATCAGTGTGAAATTTAATTTAAAAAAAACCGAAACCCGAAAACCAAAAACCGGGTTTCAACTCGACGGTCTGGGCCCGGGCGGGGACCCGTTTTGACTCAGGCCTAGTTCATATGTTGATAAATTACATTTGTTGGAGGGGGCACTTATTTAAGAAGAACAAGTAAGAAAATTGTACAAGTAAAGCAACACTTGTTATTGGTAAAGAGAGTAGAAAACTTGCAAAGGCATACATGGGATATGGTGTAGAATTAGGAGAAGTGTAAACTCAACCCTGGACAGCTGAAAAGGTGCGCAAGGAAACAGGCATTATTGAATAACGAATCCTCATGTCTATAGCAGCTTAGACTTGGATTTTACCTGACCTGGGCTGGCTAGCTGGATGTGACACTAGAGTGATCATAGCTGACAAGAGCTACCATGAAACCAGGATGTCATATATATGTAGGATATCTGCTTCATAATTGAACTATATTGATGCATACAACACAAGAATATTTAAGAATAAAAATAAATTATTTCTTCCACATATAAATTTCTAACAGCTTTCCCATTGATGGATAACAGCACATTCTTTTGAACTTAGTGTACAAATCAGTCATTTCATTAATGATGATTTTCACATCAAATGTTATCACAATTTCCTTTTCACCAGTACATGATCATTTGATCATCAAACAGAGGTTTACACAATCCAATGGGAATGAAAAGAATTACCCAGTATACACATACACATACAGGTTATATATAAGTACATGTACAGTATGTAACTATGTAAACATAGTGTTTGTGACATTTTATGGAACTTACGATCATTAGAGACCAGTCTTAGGAGAGTCACAGTCAGGTAATTTATGAGCAGACAATCCCTTGCTGTCTAATCACTGATGTGCATTCCATGCTGAATAAAACAACCCCTGAAATGCAGCCTCTCTCCCTCTTGCTGGAGGGAGGACAGGTCAGCTGAACTCCCTCCAATGCAAGGTACCAGCTTCAACTTAATGTCAATACACACCGGGGGGCTTCACATTCGCTCAAATATAATCAAAGAGAGAAATTCCTGCTTGTATGTCTGTGTGTAGTGATATTAAAGTTAAGGCATCAAATCTCTTAATAACTGGATGTGAGGTGCTAAAGCCTCATCATCAACTTAAAGATAAACTTGAGTTCTGGTAAAAAAAGAAAATTAATTCTCACAGAATCTAACAAAACTTACACTGAATGTTCAAGATTACAAATAAATGTCATGTGCCAAACAATTTTGGAAGAAAATGTATACTGGCTGAGTAATGAGCATAGAAAGATAAGGAAATCAGGGTAGTACTAGCCCCGACACCATGTGTGTTGTCCCATATACATCTTTCTGTGTAAGTGATTGTTACTTTACCAAGACTCTGCCAAATTTATGATGATTTTGATGACTCCAGAACCTTGCATTACCGTATTTGCCGGCGTAAAGGCCGCACCGCCGTATAGGCCGCACCCCCAACTTTGACATTTCGTAGAGGAAAAAAAAAAAACTAAAAAAAAAAAAAAAAAAAAAAAAAAAAAAAAAAAAATGATCGTAATTTTCTTGTAGAACACTTTTTTTTTTACAAACTATACCAAATTCATCAATATTCTTATAAATCAACAAGAAGTTAACCTCAAAAATGATCATAATTTAGCAGATCTTCATCGACTTTTAAGCTAGTACTGTATCGTACGCAGATTTGGTATCCTACAATACCCCTTCCTCGATGTGCGGTGTAATCCGAAATAGCATTTTTCGACCTGCGCAGTTGCGTTGCGCGGCAGCTAGCTCCGTAAGTAACGGCCTGTTCCTTTGTTTACTTTTTGGCGATGCAATGGTACGGACTTAGATCTAGATCTATTGGCAGATTTTATTAGAAAAATAAGTTTTTTCGTCTTCATGTCAACTATGCAACATAAGATTGTCGGTAAGTTGTGTGGAGTTATTCTAGAATTGTCCTGTACCGTTGTCTAGTCATGCTACCGTTCCTATAGTCCCATACGTGCAAATGGACGTGATGTTTTGACCGCTGAATTTTGTTGTTGTTGCGTATACGCCGCACCCCGACTTTTTGATTTTTTCTCACCCGAAAATACTGCGGCCTTTACGCCGGATAATACGGTACACACCATTACTTACATGCTATATGATCAACTTTTCTGATCCATTCCACACCTTTTCTTTCACAATGCAATCGCATTACCAGAACTCAAGTTTATCTTCAGAATCAATAAAATACAGGGCTCCTATGAATATAAAAGTAACCCGACACATGCTCCGCCGACGATTACTCCGCCGACATTTACTCCGCAAAACGCGACAATTGCTCCGCGACATTTGCTCCGCGACATTTGCTCCGACGTCAAATGCTCCGCCGACAGTTGCTCCGCCGACGGTTGCTCCGCCGACAGTTGCTCCGCCGACAATTGCTCCGCCGACAGATGCTCCGCCGACAATTGCTCCGACAATTACTCCGCCGACAATTGCTCCGCCGTCAATTGCTCCGCAAAACGCGACAATTGCTCCGCCGACATTTGCTCCGCCGACATTTGCTCCGCCTGAAGCGACACTTGCTCCGCCGACAATTGCTCCGCCTGAAGCGACAATTGCTCCGCCGACATTTGCTCCGCCGACATTTGCTCCGCCGACAATTGCTCCGCCTGAGGCGACAATTGCTCCGCCGGCATTTGCTCCGCCGACAATTGCTCCGCCTGAAGCGACAATTGCTCCGGTGACATTTGCTCCGCCCAAAAAGTGTCCCATAAACTACAAATGCTACTAGTACTACGACAAATGCTTCGCCGACAATATTTTTTTTACACGGGTTATTTTCGTTTCTTTTTTTTCTTCTTCATTTTCTGAATGCATTTCATGAAATAATGTAGATGAAATGAAATGAATGAATGTTGATGAAGTGGGAGGAAAAAGGAGTTACCTAAAAGTCATTTCGAATATACTGAAATAACTTTCCATCTATCACTGTACGTCCCATATAATGTACACTAAACACTCATTACATGTCGTGGGAAGTTTAAAAAAAAAAGTAAAGCCACATTCCCCAATACGCGCATACCTCCTAGTTAATTTCAAACAGCTCGTCAATATGTAATACCTGAAATAACCTCAATGCAAGCAAGCACATGCATCTTACTACAATGTACTAGTTCATCATGGAAGTTCTAGAAAACAACAGGGGAGGGATCAAAAAAAGCTTTGAAGGGCACTTATACGTAGAGAAGAGAACCCATTCAGACGGGAAAATTAGATGGTAGCCTTTCTGCTTATTCCCATTTATACAAATCATTCTGTTGCAGTTTGATGTTAGTTCTTCATAATAAGCCAATTGCTCTTCTTCCGGTGGCTCCGTGAGTCCCTTAAAGTCAGTGAATACAAAGTACTCGAATGAGACGGGGTGTTTTACACACTAATATATATATATATATATATATATATATATAATTATAGTAAAGCTACATACACTTAACTGAAGGAAAGAAACCTATAGAAAACGGACTGGATATTATTGAAAATACTATTCTAAACAAGAATGTACTACATTACGTTACAATTTCACGAGAGAAATAGAACTCGAGAGGGGGAGAAGAGAAGAAGTGATGAAATTGAAAAAAGACAAATAGCATGAGAGGAAAGAAAAGAGCCAAGAAGACAAGAAAAGGGTGTAAAAAGGAAAAGGAGGAGCAAGAGAGAAAGAGAGAGAGATAGCCTTGAGCTTTGGATCAGCTAATGAGTAATACATGAAACAGATTTTGAGCGGAGTAATTATCTTTCGCCGGAGAACTTGCATAAGGAGCTATAACTTGATTTTCTCTTTTTAATCAAACATGGGGAATAGCAAAAAACGGCTGAGCATTTATTGCACTAATTACCAGAGGAGCATTCATATCTTCCAAGAGGCCGCACTTTTGGATCGGAGAGCAATTTTATTGTTGGCGGAGCATTGTCTTTTAAGGGGTACTCTTGGGGAGGAGCAACAATTGTCGTAGTAGCCTTTGTATTTTACGGGGCAATTTTTGAGCGGAGCAAATGTCGGCGGAGCAATTGTCGGCGGAGCAATTATCGGCGGAGCAATTATCGGCGGAGCAAATGTCACCGGAGCAATTGTCGCTTCAGGCGGAGCAATTGTCGGCGGAGCAATTGTCGGCGGAGCAAATGTCGGCGGAGCAAATGTCGGCGGAGCAAGTGTCGCTTCAGGCGGAGCAAATGTCGGCGGAGCAAATGTCGGCGGAGCAATTGTCGCGTTTTGCGGAGCAATTGACGGCGGAGCATTTGTCGGCGGAGCAATTGTCGGCGGAGCAATTGTCGGCGGAGCATCTGTCGGCGGAGCAATTGTCGGCGGAGCAACTGTCGGCGGAGCAACTGTCGGCGGAGCACCTGTCGGCGGAGCATTTGACGTCGGAGCAAATGTCGCGGAGCAAATGTCGCGGAGCAATTGTCGTGTTTTGCGGAGTAAATGTCGGCGGAGCAATTGTCGGCGGAGCATGTGTCATAGAACCAATATAAAACATACTTATGAGTATAACAAATTTTAATAAGTTCAAGCCACGCAATCAAACTCAATCTCTTAACTATTCCTCTGTTGGGATTCCTCCACATGTTGGATAATCCTAAATGTGAAAACATACATTCTCCAATGAAAACGCCCTGTACCTCCTGAGCTGAAGCACTTGCACTCCTTTTTTTAGTGGCACTGTCACAGAATAAATTCCTCTTTAATTGTGGTCAGCCATTTTGAAATTTGAGCAGAGTGCACTTGAATAAGGGCTATTTCATCCTTGAAATGATGGGAGCTGTGGACGTCATAGAGACAACCCTCACCCAGTCCCACATTATGTTAAAGATGACATTTCAGATAGACGCAGAGACAATTGATAACGAGATATGGGCATTATGAGCAGCTGATTGACTTGTATGATAAACTCCAAAATACACCTGCCACATCAAATCAGAATTTGTCTAGATTCATTAGATAAATCTTAGATGAGTTATAATAGACTGTTCCTGGCTTATTAAAACAAAATTTCTTTTATCTTGGGCTGTTCATTAGTTTAATCACTATAAGCTTTTACTCTGTGGCTCCTTTCATTTTGTTTAAAAAAATAGATAAAAATCAAACAGAGTTTTAAATATAACAGGAAAAGAGAGGGGAAAAGATAATGAGGGAGAACAGTATAAATGCTGATGAGGCTACCCTGGGTAAACAAGACATATTATTATTATAATGTAAGTGAAAAATGATGTGAATTCTCTATTATTCAAGCTAACTTCAAAGAAACATGTATAAAGGCTTGTTCAGATATGATGCAGCAAAACCACAGCGGTTATTTAAAATGATGACATTAAGTGTAATACACATGTATGCTTCAACCAAGCTTAGTGAGTGTTGCATGCAATTGCCATTCATTTACACCAACAACAAAAACTGTGACGAATTCTTTGAGGCAGTTTACCATGCCAAATCTGAACAAGCCTTAGTAATCAAGACAATAGTGTAATCATTTTTTCATTTTTTGTTTGCTTGTGTTATGCTTTGTTTTAGAGATTATCTTGCTGCCCTTGTTAAATAATATATTTGTGTAAGTCATTTTGAAGGCTGAATTCTACTTTTAACATTTGCAAAAGATAAACAGTCCTAAGTGTACTCCTTATCTCTGTCTGCTATGTGACACAGAAGTGTCAGGTGTATTATGCCCGTCATGATCATGATGTAAACACAGACAATTACATCTACAGTATAGGCATAAATGTACAAGTACTTCTAAATGATAGCATGAAACATGTTGACTTGTTAATGTGTAACTAATCATTTCACAAAATGAATATAGCTAACAGTTTTACTCATGATGGTACAATGTACATGTATGAGTAAATTGTGTCTCACAGTCAAAGTATGTGTTCAGCATTTTACTACCTATGAATGCATATTACATGTACATGTATCTCCAATTGCTCAACACGGAATATAATTATGTATGTACACCCATTTATGACAGTTCCCAAAGTGATGCACTTGTACTCTGGAGCCTAGCACAGCTGACATTTAGTAACGAGATGAATACAATGCATGGTGATGAGTCACACCTTAGTTTGAATAGCCAGGATTCTATACATAAGGTCATTTATACATGTTACTGTACATGTACATGCATTACACTGCATAACATAATTGTAATTTTATTTAGTCTGGGAATTACCTTGATAGGCCTGTTTGTTATTCCCACCATGTTATGAGTTGTATACACATGCTGCTTGCATTTAAAAATAACCAAAGGTGGAAATAAACTTGAATTGAATTGAATTGAATTTATATACTAACAATACACATGTACATGTAATATTCAAAGTGATTTCTGATAATACATATTCATGATTTTGTATGCGAATGAAAAGTATGATGGTTTCAATCCATGCACAAAGAAAGTCACTTCATACATTGTACAAGTGTTTGAATGTATGCAGAACTGCAGGGTCTCTATACAGTGTCGCTTTAGAAATATAAAAAGATCAAAATCAAAGTTGAGCACTACAAATAAATACAGTACATGTACATCATGGGTATTTGTCGAAGTCGGGGCCAGTGAGCCCTAGAAAAAAAATTGGAGATACCGTAATTAACGGTGTATAAACCGCACCTTTTTGCCGCCGAAAAAAATTCAAAGTCGGGGGTGCGGTTTATACACGGTACACCAAAAAAAAAAAAAGTTAAAAGTTTCGATTTATGGCGCTATGCCTGGCAATGTCTCCCTGCTCAGTAATCGGTGTGTTGACTCACCACTCGGAAACTAAAACAACACTCAAATTTGTCTGTCATCTTGGTTTGAAATTAATCTTTGTGATAGATCTCAATATGTAGTTTATAATAATAATTCCTCCAATTTTTCTTCTATTACATGGTGTACCACAAGGTCCTATCCTAGGTCCACTACTGTTTTTTTAAATTAACATCAATGATCTTACACACACAAAAAAAAAATCTCAGCAAAAAAAAAAAAAAAAAAAAAAAACATTTTTTTTGTTTTTTGTTTAAAGGGCGAAAAAGGGGGTGCGGTTTATACACGAGGGCGGTTTATACAACGTTAATTACGGTACATTGTTTGTAGCATGTCAAAATGTATAGAAGCTATAGTAGCAAACAATGTGCATTCATCCTTCACGCTTTAATCTTCATGCTCGACTGTAATTTTGCAATCAATAGCAAATCAATAGTGCGCCCTTCAGGAAGATTTTAAAAAGTTCAAAATTATTAGGTCTCTACATTTGTGTACACCTGCAAACAACTAACTTTACATGTACATTTGCAAGGATTTGTTTCAAGTCAAATTAAATTGTGATAAAAGATACATGTATGATGCATAGCCTTTTATTCTTCATTCATTTTTTGTCTTCTTCAGTTTAGGAGAACATCACCTTCAGCCCCTATTCATTTTATCTGTGCTGGTCATGATGTATGAAATAATTAAGGAAAATGAATTTTACTGTATTTGCCGGCGTAAAGGCCGCAGTATTTTTGGAAGAGAAAATATCAAAAAGTCGGGGTGCGGCCTCGGCGGTGAAAGAGTAAAAAAAAAAATCCAAGTCAAAACCATGAAACACAGCACAAATTTGTACATATGGGACAACAATGAAAGGTGATGGACATTTCTAGAATAACTGTCTAGAATAACACATGTCTCACTGACAATTATGTGATATATATTTTTTAAATGAAGGGCAAAGTTTTGTCAATCTCGTAAATAAAATTCATAACTTACCAACCAAACTCTACTGGTAGATCTAGATTTAAGTTTTTGCCATAGCTAAAGCAACCTCAATCCTCTCGCTCGTGCGAGCAAAGCCATGACCCAATACACAAGAGAAAGGCACAATATATACACAAGAGAAAGCTGCAAGTGATAGCATCAGAGTCGGGATGGCCGAGCGGTCTAAGACGGTGATTTGGGTCGCATCTACATTTGTACAGGTGGGTTCATATCCCGCCTTCGACAATTTTTTAATATTTTTGTTTTGTTTAAATGTCAAAATCGGGGATGCGGCCTTATCGCCGGCAAATATGGTAGTCTGTATTGGTATGCTTCAAATTCAAGAGGATAAATATTCCAAAATATAAACAGTTCTTTATTACCTTTGCGACATCCCTATTTTGGTTATTTTTGTCAATAAAATATAAAAGGTGGAAGAAAAGGGATTTCAGTGAATCTGCAATCAGGCAATTCTGCTTACAAATAAATTTCCTTTAATATAACTTTGTATTATGAAATGGGTTTTGATGTTCATATGTCATTCTAAATGTAAATGCAAATTTAGGGTCTAATCTAAGGGGGGTGAATTAAAGTGTACCAATCAACTGAAAAAAATAGTTTGTATACGCCTAGGATGAATAAAATCAACTTAAAAAAAACTTTACTCAGCTTTATGTGGACTAAAGGATAAGGATAATGACCAAAATCTAGAATAACATTATATGCTGCGCACAGTACCGAAGTCAAACTTTTGAACGTACAGTATGTGAGCATGTACATGAACTGTCATATGCGCCGAGTAGTCTACTCGCAACTCCCTCTTTTGTTAATCGAAAGTGTCTTTGAACTTGAAATATGTCTTTATTGAAGTAAACATTTACAGCTCATGTTTCGAATCTAGTGATGGAACTCCTGATATACAGAGGAAAATATTTTCTGGTGATTGATTGAGGTGGTGAGACCTACAGTGAGTTCAAGCACCACACAAAAGTATATTTTCCACAGTAATCAGTAAGTGTACATAGAAGCATGTCTGACCAGGTACACGCAGCAGCCCTATATTATTACATGCATAAACAGGAAGCTATGCAATTAGCAGGAGGAAAGAAAGACACGATGAACCTTCAACAGCACTCTTTCTGTCCCGATTCCCATTCCTATGAATAGCATGCGAATCCATGATAAGGTAGCACATGATCTTCTAACCTATCAGTGCAATTGTCCTCCTCCTCTGCTTTAGAAAGAGGTAAAGATACTTCAAGATATTGTATGTACAGTGTTTTGTACATATTGTAACTTCCTCATTAGGGATAGCATCTTAATTTGTATTGCATTTGGTAACCAATTCAATAAAAACTGACTGCAATACATTATCTATGCTCCAATTTTTTTTAAACAAAAAATAATGAATTCCTATGAAGCAGTATTTTTTTTCAAAACTTGACTGATGTCTCTGAACACAGAGCTCTGTAAGCATGTTTAGAACATATTTAAGTGTTAAGCCAGAGGCCCTCACCTAGTGTTGTAACATCACGGATATCTCCAATTCCGTTTAACCGCCAGTCAAAAACTGACGTTTTTTGGTTAAATGATTAAATTTTATTTATTTATTTATTTATTCATTTTGTATTTATTTTGTATTTTTTTCTTCTTCAAATTTGTGTTTTAATTAGAAAATCAAAAGAAATCACATTATTAACAAATAATGTACATAATTAGAAACAAAAACAGAGACTTTACTGTCAGGCATGCTTTGGAACAATGACTGGGTTTCACTTTGTTTATGAAGCTAATGAATCTAGAACACATGTGTATTCATGTTTATAGCTCACGATCGTGATATTGCAGAAGTCAGGATTTGGGATTTAAATGGCATCAGTGAAGTATTGTGCATGTATTTTAAGGCTGGGAACTTAGTTTTACGAGTCAACTTCTCAATCTACAATCTTGCAATTGATTGTTATCGTGTAGATTGTTGCTCTGCAATTCAACACTCAACAGTCAGGGCTGACTTATGATGACTATAATGTCGCCCAAACTTGTTTTTGTTCTGTGATTTTATTTCTAATTATGTACATTATTTGTTGACAATGTGATTTTTTTTTATTTTCCCCTTCAAAAAAAATTAAAAATTAAAAAAGAAAAAAGATTCAAACATACTTCAAATGAAAACTGACTTGCTTTATACTATAAATCAATCACAGGCATGATGAATTGTATATTAACATCACGGCATCAATTCACAGAACTTGAATATTCGGACGCCATGTTTTTTTTTAATTTTCAATTTTTGTTGCTACCACCATACCACGGGAGCAGTATCCCAGGTCCGTCTCCGAAAACTCATGCAATTTTACTTCGAGTTGCAGTTGAAGACGCCAATTTAATAATAATAACAGTAAACAATGCTGTTTTAAAAACAAAAGATGGCAGAATAATCCATTTTCCTCCGAGTCCAAACAGAAATCCGGACATTTGGTCCCAGTTTCTGAGTGGTGAGTTTGAAAGTGATTGAGCTGGGAAACATTTTTACCGACGGTACCATGCCAGCAGCAGGCACTCTCCCTAGCACGGGTAAGCGTCAGCCTGGACAGTGCCAGGTGACCGGGATTTTAATTTTGTTTGCGGCTGAATATTCGAGTACGAGAAATCGTACTCGAGTAGTTGTCAACAGTGCGGGTACTCGAGCATTCGACTACTCGTCGCAGCCCTATTACCAGGGCACTGTTTCATGAATCTGTCATAAGTACGAGTTTGCTGACATATTCATTGGGATGTCAGTGAACCATACTTACATTTACATAGGCCTGTAACTAATCATCGGATCAGGGGCCAATCTTGAGCCGATCAGGTGAGATCAGATAATAATTTCTGATCGCCGATCAATACAAATTATCAGAAAAAAATTGGCAGAATTTTTTTTGGGGGGGGCTATCAAATGTTATTTGGAGTTGTTGTAGACCATGTTTGTTGATATTTAGTGCCTTTTCATGACTTTGAAATTAACAATGTTTTTCTAAGAGAAGAGGCAAAACATGCGGGCCGCCATCTTGGATTATAATGCATGCCTACATTATAATAAAAGATGGCGGCCCGCATGTTTTGCCTCTTCTCTTAGACCAATATTATTACTTTCAAAGTCATGAAAAGACACTAAATATCAACAAACATAGTCTACAACAACTCCAAATGACAAAATAATCCCAGCTATGCATTTTTTTAAAGCATTTGATAGCCCAAGACTTGAACATTTTGGGCATTAAAAAAAAAAAAAAAAAAAAAAAATTGCTGATAATTTTTGCCGACAACGATTACAGGTGTGAGGGTGTCGCTCCGATCTTCCAATCTGATCAAAGCCCCAACTTACAGAGTTACATGTACATGTACGACGGTTACCTGAAAAATTGCCAGAGCATTCATCATAGCCTGAGAATGTTTTTTAATTTTGTTCTTGATGACTAACTCTAAAATTAATCATTGGACTAGGTGTGAAATGGTTCTATCATAAATAAAAACCTAGAAATTTTTGTTTAAAAGCTGCACTCAATACAGAATTAACATAAATGATGCTATAGACCTCCAGTATCTATTCAAGCTCTCCTGGCTCCGTCTCACTATTATAATGCCGCAAAATTAATTGGTCTAAATTCATCTAGACAATTTTTTTTTTTTTTTTTTTTTTTCCCGACAACCCCTCAAATCATAGATACTACCCATTTGTCATATAATTGCAAAATACATCAATCAGTATCAGTAAGCAGTAAAAGGCCGGTATGTTATGTACCCACACGTTGTGTGTCTGGACATGTACCAAACTGTATTTTTTTATAGGTGAAAGAATTCCAAAGATATGTTATCAATAGTATACATGACAAATATCTAAAATTTCCATCGCTATTTAATGCATTGTTTTCCATAAATCAATTGGTATATGTGACTGTGTTAAAAAAGTTAATTGTCTTAACACCCAACCCCCCCCCCCCCCCCCCTTCCTCCCATCAGTAGAGGCGCTGGTCCGAGTATGAGGATCGTCCGCATAAACGAGGACGTTTTTTTCTTAGGCACTCTGCGGGTGTACGGTTCCTGATTCCGCGCTGGAAATTATGGCAATGCGAAAAACAGATTCTGTGTAATAAAATACCCCCAGTTCACCATCTACTTTAAAGGGTTGTCCGTCTTCCCGAGGATTTATCGTTCATAACGTGAAAGTCTCTGTATAAAGTTAGTGTGAACACACAGGAGCATCATCACGGAATCCGTTTTTATGCATTGCCATTGCGCGGATCAAAAATCGATCCTTTTTTTAGGACGGGTCTGTACGCGTTTAAGAAGACGATCTTGTTTATGTGGACGATCCTTATTCTCAGACCAGCGCTGGGCCCACTGCCCATCCCACATCCTCATAAATCGACAACAGGCACTTATAAGCCAAGTGTAACATATAATCAAGGTGGTCATGACTATGTGACTGTTATGACACCATTCTGCATTCCCTAAAGAAAAGAAAACCAATGTCATGTCTAGAATTTCTAGATTCTACACCCAAGTCAGAATCAAGCTGTCAAACTCAAATTCAAAACAATGCCAAATATAAAAAATAACAACACAGTAGAACTAGAGAGTAGAGAAGGCTGGTAAATTTGAAGTCCACAAATGTATATCTGGATGAAACTTGTATATAGTTTTTTTTTTAAATCATAGTTCATAACCTGTGATTGTGAATGTGGCCGTGTTCAATTTATATGACCGGTTCACCTCACTCAGCTCAGCTCACCACACACACACACAGTACACAGTCAGTAGGGTACCGCACAGACTTTGGATCTACGCTACGCCTGTCAATGGATCAACGGGCCCTGTCGGGCTGCACTATACTAGAACTACGTGTAATGCGCCTATGCGACCCACATCTTCACCAACACCCATATTGAGAGCCAGAAATGAATTTACTTACGCAGTTCTCAACAACTGAATAAATGCTGCAAATTTCGCGAGAATAGCTATGAAGAAACGTAGCTTAGATCTACTTCAGTCTTCTGGATGTACATTTCCCAGAATAGTCCTAAATCGGTCCCAAAATGTCGAGTTCCCTCATGATCCACATCTGTTTGCGAAAAGATGGCCGAAAGCAGATATAATTAGTTCGGATATGTTCGGAAGGCTTATAATTTCCGAAGCCATAACCGAATGGTTTCGGAGACCATTTCGTCGCATGTTCGACTCACACGGTCGATGAGCTGAGTTGCATAGAACAGTTACCGTATGTCGGCTCTAGATGGGGTTCATTCAGATTAGGAAATTTGCTTCTTGATTAGATCTTGAATGGTAAGAAAAACGGGAAAATAAAAGTGCGACTATATCTCCTTGTTGCATCCAAAAGAGAGCATAGTAATTTCAGAATGGTCAGCCTTTCAATTCATTTATGTTTTTAAAAAAAATCAATGTAACCCTCAAAAACACATTATATTGAGCTTAGACCTATATACATTTAATTGGGAAGTAAAATGTGTAAAAAGTAAATATGATATATGACAGACAAAGACAAGAAGAAGGGGAATACTCAAATAACAGATCTTAGGTAAATAAAGGAACACTTTTAAAAAATGGGATTAATTATCAAATATTATTTATATATATATATATATATATATAAATGTAAATATAAATGACTGTTGGGAACCCAACAAATTTGATGGCAAAGTTTCACTTAAATTTTGCCATAATGTGAAAGAGGATGTCATTTAAAACACATTTCTGCAAGGATTTTAAAAACAATTGTGTTTGAAGTTGAATATTGAAGAAAGAATACATAATTTTGGTTTTCTGTGTACAACAGAAAACCCAAATTCTGTTTTATTTCATCAATATTTGTCTTCAAACACATTTTTTTTTTTGGGGGGGGTCTTTGCAGAAGTGTGTCTTCACATTATGATACCATTTTTGGGAAGTTTTGCCATCAATTTTTTTGTGAATTTGAGGCTCCCAACCCTTAATGTGCTTTGATAAGGATTGATTAGAATACAAGTTTTTTAACTTTGGCTTTCATAATCAATTCAAAATCTTATTAGGTAAAAATTGGATTTAAAGGGACCCTTACTAACATCTGAATGTAAAATGGCAACTTGATGAAGAACTGGATTAATGTTCTCCTCTGCCTCGACCTCTTTAGCACTTCCTTATTATATATACTCCTCTTCTTTCCATTCCATTGATCATTCCTCTGTTAGTTTGCATAATTTATTTATTTTATTTTTATTTCTAACAATCCAAAAACTAAATTTCGGGATAGTTGTTACTTGTTTTTTTAATGGATGTGGCATCATTTTGGTAACAGGGAAATTAAAAATTATGTACAATTTGCACTGATTTTCATAAAATGAAGCTAATGAGCTTAAGTGGAATTATTATGATTATTCTTCAGTGAAGGTAAATTTATTTAATAAAAAGTTGTACAAGTGATTTGTAATGACTGTTTTGTGATAGTGACATCAATGTAAATATATATGTTATATATGAAATTCTAAAAATTCCTCCATCAAATCTACTCTACATTTCATAGTAAACTTAGGGAAATATGAGTAATAGAAATGTTTAAATATCCATATATGGGAAAATTCAAGCTAGTTGGTCATTTGTTGTGCCATATGATACTATGTATTGTATAGATCTGAAAATAATTTGACACCAAATATGTCATTTAAGTTCATATTTGGTCTTATCTAGTGCTTATTGGACTTTTAACAATAAAGAGACATCCAAAAATTATCAAATGTTGCCTGCAACATATGGGACAACGATTTGCTCAAACTGTTAAATTCCTAGAAAAAAAAGTATAAAGATAGTTTGAATGAATCTTTGTGGAATACTGATAATTTATTATCTGGATAACATTAAATAAATTCAACTTACTAACACACAACAAAATACACTTTATAGAGTTGCATATCCTCTCAAACAACTTTTTTCAGAGACACATCAGACAAGATTGAAGAAAAAATATTAATCCAATTAGACCCTTTAACACAAATTGAGTGATCATGGCAAGCTTCATGTCCTTTTTCCTAAATAAAGCTCTCTATATATTTTCTTTTTGAGGGGGGGGGTGGGGACACTAAAAAAACAATGTCTAAGGAAAACAAAAGGGCTTGGAAGTTTCTAGTATTCATTTCTAGAGTTTTACACATTAAACTAAAATATATATATTTAAAAGAATCTAAAAAACAAAAACAAACAAACAGACCAAATACTGGCAAATGCACAATTTTATCATATAGAAGACCTTAATATACTATATTGTAATTTCAGAATGAAGGTGTTATTGTATTAATGAGCAAAATGAAATAAGACAAAATATGAAGAAGAACCAAGACTGATTGTTAATAACCTGGAAGCTCTTTACAAAGACATTGACAACTAGTCACAAGGCCCCTGGAAAATATTACTTCCATAGCTTTTGTAGAGATGACTTGGTCCAAGGCCATACAGGCCACTAAAATATTGCCTCAATGCAGAACTACATTGCAACACATAATATCCTTTATAGAGACACATAACATCTAAGCATTGTGTACATGACTAATCAATTATTAATATAATAATCTTAATTGTTTAAAAACACCAAAATGTTGCATTTAGAATATAATAGAACATACTCCCTTAAAAGGATCGACAGATGAAAAGGATCGACAGATGAAACGGTTCAGGAATACCTACATCTTATTGGACTTATGCTATTGTGGTTATCCAGGGACTGGGTTCTCTATTCTGTAATCTTCTATTTTTTAAATGGATTACTTATGGATCATGTAGTGGGGCAATTAATGGGGGTACAGACTTTTATCAAAAAATGGCTGAATATCTATCATCTTACATTGAAATGTGTTCTGAATCCTACTTCCACAAGGCAGTACTATCTAACCAGACATCGTCTAATTAGAGCAAATTCTTTGGCATACAAACAACATATAAATCATTATTTCTCATGTACCATAGTTCAGTCGCATTATTTCATCTTTCTCCTATTGTCACAAATACATTTCAAATTTTTACCAAGTGGTACTAACCAAATAGCCCACTAAAGAAATATGATGCTATTAGATCTTACTGTAAATTGTAACCAGATATGTAGATTTATCTCAACGTGCAAGTTTGAAAAGCCAAAGTTCCAGCAAAGTAGAAAGATAATTGCATTAATAGGGCATTCTGCATAAGAAAATGTTTTGCATTATTATTATCATTTTTCTTACACTGTACCATGTTTTTGATTAGGTGAAATGAAAAAGTACACAAAATAGTATGGTAAGATATTCTTATTCGTTGCTGGATGAGTGTAAATCAACTTACACTTAATGATTCATTCATAATCTGGTTGTACAGTTTTACTGGCTTTCAGGCACTTGATTTGATATCTCATCGACTGTCTGTCCCTTGTATCTAAAAGATGCTTTGCTCCTCAATGGATCACTGTAATCCTTTCACTCCATCAGCATCCACAATGTAGTAACACACCTCTTTGGGTAAATGAGGAGCAAATAGGATCTCAATCTGCCTGACAGGTATCTCTGCTTTCAGTTCACTTTCATGGCTACATTCTTCATTCACAGATCCTCTATCAGTTCTATTGTTTGTGGTATCCGATGGGGGCAGTCTGTAGGGTGTGCGACTTAGCATGAGTCGAACCTTGACAATATTAGACCAGGTGAGACCAAGGGCAGGCATCATTTCTGACTCTGTGGGATCGAGGGATGCTTTCATATTTGCTGTTACCTATCAACAAAAGGAGATATTGTTGCCATAAAATATTTCAACAGAAAGTAAATGTTATTTACATTAGCTCATGGCATATTCAATTATGGATATCTTCTTTAAGTTTTCAATACAAAGATGGCATACAAGGATGTTATCAGGTGAAGTACCTAGTGGTTCAAGAGAATAAAAGAAAAAGAGAAAATAAGTGATGACAAATTTGATCCCACATAGCATTATGAGTAATGTAAACTTACACAAGATACAGCCTTTCCTTTAAAAATCTTTTTCTTGCAATATGTTTACAATATGTGGACTTTTCTCTCAAAATCAACTTTAAAAAAAAATCTATATGAAAGTATATTGCAAAATCTAAATCTGTGTCGAATAAAAATGTAAGCAATGAATGAGAAACACCTGAGATGAACACTTTGTTTCCAACCACTTTAGTGATAATAATATACAATATTAATACCTTATAATATTAATACCTTAATAATTAATAATAAATTCAAGCTTATTACTCCTCTGTTTCATAAGATAACTCACCTGGTTCACACACACTACAGCAACATTGAACTTGGAGCTGAGCCTATGAAGATGAGCACCTACACGCTGCAGCTCCCTCGCTCGTCTTATTGTGTCCCGCAGCTCAAACTCACTCCTGAAAATAGCTGCCAGGGAGTCGACCACAGCTAGTTTCACCATACCTCTGGATAGCAGGAGAGGGAGACGTTTCTCCAGGCAGTGCCACAGTTGATCCTAAGGAATAACATGAGGTCAAAGGTATAAGCTTAGAGTGAACATCATATAGAGGAGAATATAATGCATAGGATTCATCTTATGAGCTATGTCCACATTCAGATAGCTACCGGTATACAGTTTTGGAGTATGAAAAAATGAAAATTGTTTCATTATGAAACATATAGCATATATGACATGTATTCTTAATAGAAGTATCTCAAAGAGGTGGCTAACAATATTTAGATTCAGCTATAGCTATGTTTATGCAAAGTGATTACTTTGGGATTTCGGACTTCACAGAAATGACTAAACAGGCAGCAAAGTCATCACAGGCTAGCTTTAAAGAACATTAGTTCATGAATCACCTTTAACATGTTCATCTAAAGAAAAAGATAAATTGTTTACTGCCTAAATTACATGCATATAATTCTCTAAGATTTCAGCAATGTTTGTTATGAACTATAAATCCCATTCCTTCTAGACAAAAAATGATATCTTAAAATGTCCATCAAATACAATGGAGCCAGTTTTACCTTCTCTGCTGCATGTTCTACATAGATATGATCTCCTACAGCCAGCTGCTTAGCAAGAGCAGGCCCAATCTTGCTATTAAATGATGAGATCAGCTGCTGTAACCTCTTGCTAGGGAACACATCTTCAGTACAAATGTATACCACACCTGTGAAGAAAAAGAAAAAAATCAATGAGCCCTTTTAGGTAAGTTATTTTTCATTCCCTATTAGATTGAAGTTGTTTCAAATGAGATTTATCATACTCAACTGAAGAAGAATTGGAGTGTTTGCTGGAGAAGACAAGACAATAACGAAACAGGGTAAATTGAACAGAGGTGCATTGCCATAGTCAAGACAGGAGGAAATCAAGGCGTGGACTATTTTTTCAGTGGCAGACGTGGACAAATATTTCTGAATAAAACCAATATTGGTTAATTGGTAACTAACTGATCTGCAAATAGTTGAATTTGATCAGACATGGTCATATGTGAGTCAAACATGACACCGAGATGTCATATGTGTCGAATGTGTGTTGAATTAATTGTGTAGCCAGAAAAATTAATATTTTTCTGTGCATTTAAAAAAAAAGTTAGCAGTATGAAATGTCATAATATCACATTTATGTGGAATTCACTGTCTTTGCAGCTAAGCTTACAAAGATTCATATTTTAAAGCAACTATCCATTCTTTAAAATAGTCTTGAAAGCTTTAATAAGATACAAGTACAGTCATTTCAGAGCTAACTTTGAATGGCTTGTGTTCCACTCTGGCAGCTGTATCATTTTTTTTTTTAAGTGCAGGAAGGGGGGGGGGGGGGGGGGCGTTACCACATTTGTTTTGACCAACAATATCCATAATTTTAAACAATTCCTTAAAACAAAATTGAGTAATCGAGTTACTACTTCTAGACAGCTCACCATTAGCAAGTCCACCTTGCTGGACAGGCAGCTGTGCAGTAAGACAGAGCTGCAGACATAGCTGTGTTTTGCCTGCAGCACTCTGTCCTGCTATTTCTGTGATTCCCTTTACTAGGATTCCACCATGAAGGAATTCATCAAGGATTGGACATCCTGTGGTCAAGTGAGTAGGCTCCCTATGATCTTCTTGATGGCTTTGTTTGAAAAGAGTTAAGGCTGTAATAAAGTGAAGGGAAGGGTAGAGAGAGAGAGAGAGAGAGAGATGCAAAAAGAGAAAAAATCATAATAACATACAGAGATGGCAAAAATGGTTAAAAAGAAAATGCAATGAGAACATGAGAAAGATAGTGATAGACAAATCAAATTCTAAAGAACCATTAAAAGTTAATGTGAATACTTTGGATTGATGTAAGCAATATGTGCAATTAAGCTCAATATTAATTTAACATACACATTACTGATGTAACGATGTCTTAAATCAATATGATTGATATTTTGGAGATACTTGAAAAGATATAGTTCGGGAATTTATGTACATAAATTTAGCTATAATGTATCTGAATTTTGAAATAGGCAAATTCAAATGATATGCATTGTAGTAATGAAATATGGATAACCAAATTCATCCAAATTTTGAAAAAAGAATCTCACAGAATCTTGACAATACCCAGTTCGGGTGATATCATTTCATATAGAATTTGTATAGATCTACCTGTGATGTTTTTGATTTTGTAAACCTCCTCTGATACAGCCTTAAGGATGATGGAGACATCTCTTGAGGACAACTTAGTACATCTTCCCAGATCAGCAGGAGAAAGATTAAGTACAGATTCAAAGCTCCTAAGATTAGCTAAAAAGGAAGAAGACAAAAGGACTTTGAAAATAAATAACCACATCTCATAATTGACAATATAACCATTTGAAAGTGAAAGTGATTGATACCTTAACTACCACACTGCAGATCTAAGCTATTTTTTTTGCATCTGTTTGCAGACAACTGCAGGGAGCTTTTTTGAACATACACAGAAATAACAAACTTTCACATGGCCTTTAGCTTGAAAAAAGCCATATTCCTTTTCTTATAAGAGTAATACAGGCTATTTTATAACCACTTGCCATCTTTGTTCCTTTTGAAAATTAGTAAGGAATATTGTTTGAAGATGTAAATAAAATTGATCACCACAAATTAGTCCCTACGATCTGTTCCGCCCCGTGAAAATTTAATGGGTTTTTACATATATGCGCGACATGGTAAGGTATGGATCGAGTTTGTTATGACTGAATTTTTGCATATTGAGCTTACACAGAGAACTCGTAGCAACAAAGAAATGTACAAAATGATCACAACATACCGATTTGCTAGAAGAAATTAGATTTCTGGTTATATTTTTCACAGGATATCTTGAAACATTGGTGAATTGAATTTATTGTATTTCATTGATATCTAGGTGTTATTACTTGTCAGTACAATGTTAAGTGAATTTGGGTAAGTTTTGTACAGTGGTGTTTAGGCCTGAGTCATTGCGGTTTTTGTGCTAAACGTTTAACCGTTAAATGTATACGGGCGGTTTCGTTCAACTGTTTTAAAAATACACATATTTTTACATGTGTGTAAATTCTCAAGTATTCAGTCATTTCAATGAAGACATAATGTTTTTAGATTTCCGTACGGGCAACAAAGTCTTGCAGCTAACTATTGTTTTAGATCTCCGTCGGGGCAACAAAGTTTTGCCGATAATTATTGTTTTAGATCTCTGTAGGGGCAACAAAGTCTTGCCTATAATTTTTTTGTTTAGAACTCCATAGGGGCAACAAAGTCTTGCCTATAATTATTGTTTTTAGATCTCCGTAGGGGCAACAAAGTCTTGCCAATAATTATTGTTTTTAGATCTCCTTAGGGGCAACAAAGTCTTGCCGTCGATAATTATTGTTTTTAGACCTTCATAGGGGCAACAAAGTCTTGCCGATAATTATTGTTTTTAGATCTCCTTAGGGGCAACAAAGTCTTGCCGTCGATAATTATTGTTTTTAGACCTTCATAGGGGCAACAAAGTCTTGCCGATAATTATTGTTTTTTGATCTCCTTAGGGGCAACACGGTCTTGCCTATAATTATTTTTTTTAGATCTCCTTAGGGGCAACAAAGTCTTGCCGATAATTATTGTTTTTAGATCTCCGTAGGGGCAACAAAGTCTTGCCGATAATTATTGTTTTTAGATCTCCGTAGGGGCAACAAAGTCTTGCCTATAATTATTGTTTTAAGATCTATGTAGGGGCAACAAAGTCTTGCCGATAATTATTGTTTTTAGATCTCCTTAGGGGCAACAAAGTCTTGCCGATAATTATTGTTTTTAGATCTCCATAGGGGCAACAAAGTCTTGCCTATAATTATTGTTTTTAGATCTCCGTAGGGGCAACAAAGTCTTGCCAATAATTATTGTCTTTAGATCTCCTTAGGGGCATAAAAAGTCTTGCCTATAATTATTGTTTTTAGATCTCCGTAGGGGCAACAAAGTCTTGCCGATAATTATTGTTTTTAGATCTCCTTAGGGGTAACAAAGTCTTGGTGATAAATATTGCTTTAGATCTCTGTCGGGGCAACAAAGTCTTGCCGATAATTAATGTTTTTAGCTCTCCGTAGGGGCAACAAATTCTTGCCGATAATTACTGTTTTTAGATCTCCGTAGGGTTAACAAAGTCTTGCCAATAATTATTGTCTTTAGATCTCCTTAGGGGCATAAAAAGTCTTGCCGATAATTATTGTTTTTAGACCTTTGTAGGGGCAACAAAGTCTTGCTGATAATTATTGTTTTTAGATCTCCTTAGGGGCAACAAAGTCTTGGTGATAAATATTGCTTTAGATCTCTGTCGGGGCAACAAAGTCTTGCTGATAATTAATGTTTTTAGCTCTCCGTAGGGGCAAACAAAGTCTTGCCGATAATTATTGTTTTTAGATCTACGTAGGGGCAACAAATTCTTGCCGATAATTATTGTTTTTAGATCTCCGTAGGGTCAACAAAGTCTCGCCGATAACGGAGATTTAAAAACGATAATTATCGGCAAGACTTCATTGCCCCTACGGACATCTAAAACCAATCATTATTGGCAAGACTTTGTTGCCCGTACGGAGATCTAAAAACAATAATTATTGGCAAGACTTCATTGCCCCTACGGACATCTAAAACCAATCATTATTGGCAAGACTTTGTTGCCCGTACGGAGATCTAAAAACAATAATATTGGCAAGACTTCGTTGTCCGTATCGGCAATGAAATCTTGTCAATAATTATTAATTTAGGAGTTCCGTATCGGCAATGAAGTCTCAAAAACAAGAACAAAACATATCTAACAAACTGCACAAAAATAGCGGTTAAACGGAGCGAGAAATGCTAAACGGTTTTGATGAATGCGGTCTTTTAACCGTCGGTTTAACGTTTTGACTCAGGCTTAGTGGTGTTTGAAAGTTAAATAGAGAAACTTTCCTCTCTCTCACTCAGTCATAGCATCACTATTTCACTATTTTGTGTATACCGTATTTGCCGGTGATAAGGCCGCAGCGCCGCATAGGCCACACCCTAACTTTGACATTTCAAAGAGGGAAAAAAAACCAAAAAAAAAGGAAAAAAAAAAAAACGGACAAAACAAAATAATTGTGATTTTCTCGTAAAACACTATTTTAAAAAAAAAAACTGATACCAAATTCATCAATATTCTTATAATTTAGCGTAAGTTTAGCTCAAAAAGTGATCGCGGGCAGATTTGGTGTCCGATATATACCCCTACCACAATGTACGGTAAATGCGAAAATGCATGAAATGGAGAAAAAAAATGGCGACTTCGGATGGATGAAGTGATGGATGCTTCGCGGCAGCTCCGTTAAATGGTCCCTTCCTTTACTTTTGCAATGCATTGGCATGAACTTAGATCAAGATCTATCGGCAAATGTTGGTTTAGCAATTTATTTTCATATTCATGTCAACGATGCAAGATAAAATTGTCGGTAAGATGTGTGAAAATGTCCTGTACCATAGTGGTATAGTTATTGTACCGTTCGTAGTCCCATATGTGCAAATTCGTGCTGGTTTTGACTTGAGTTTTTTTTTTTTTTACTCTTACGCCGTAAAGGCCGCATCCAGACTTTTTGATATTTTCTCTTCCAAAAATACTGCGGCCTTTACGCCGGCAAATACGGTACATGTAAAACAGAGGGTCTAACTAAAAGTAAGGTGTTGTATCTCAGTCATAGCAGCAATAGTATACTTTGTGTGTAATAAATAATGTTCAGACACCCTCTATTGTCCTTAATTTGATTCTAAAAATTATCAAAAACCACCATCAAAAATGTTCTGTATAGAGTCTACAATACTCACCAGAATTCGCTAAAAATCTGCGCTTTCGTGACAATTGACGACACCTAATTAACATTGTATTTGAGGTAGGGTCAATTAACGCTAGGTGATATCAATATCATATTTCATACTTTCACCTAGCCCTTTAGGTTTTAGTCACACGTACTCACACACAACACATTTCACATTCTTGTTATTTTGTTCCTGATAACAATAACATTAACAGTAACACGAGTACGAACACATCAATAATATAATGTGGGACTGAATATAATTTCTGGTATAAAATTCAATTTTTTTAAATTTGAGATTATTACCCTTTTTAAAGGATGCGAGTATCCGTGGATTCACAGACAGGTTTTCCATTAAATCTTTCAACGTTCATCAAATTCCAGTCATTTCTTTGTTTGTAATTTCACTGCGATGGTTGTTATTCACTTATTTGTCCTGCAGTGTTGAATTTCCCGCATCTTGAATTGCGCGCACGTAAGTTTGTCATTGCTGTGCTATAGTTCCATGCAGATACGCATTCATCTCTGGAGATTTTATAGCGCAGATTCGCAAAGTATATTGTAAACAAACTAGATCTATTACTAGTTGGGGGATCGAGCGAAGATCGCGAGCGCGGAGTAGTAAAGTGCAGTGCTAGTGCAGTGCAGTGGTAGTAGTTGGTAGAAAACCAAAATTCTGCAAGCATATGATCCAAAATTGATTGATATTTTCTCAGTATGTCGTGCGTTTTAACAAATGTTGGATGTTTCTATGATATTGCTGCTGTTCAAAGATATCTGTTCCCTAACTGGAAGAAGGATGAAGGAGGAAAGGATACAGGTAGACCTAAGTTTATTTTTATTTTTAAAATGATTTTTTTCAATGACATCGTCGTTGGTCAGCTCAGCTCGGGTTTAATTTTGTGACGTGGTATGCATTTTAAACTCAAGTCAACGCCAGGGGATAGGAGAAGGGGGGGGGGGGGGGGGGGAGGGGGGGGGGGGGTTGAAACTAAGAGTTAGATTTCATAAACACATATGAGTCCAGGCCCAGGGCATTGTTTCGTGAATGTTTGCCAACATTTACTGAATCTCAAGGTAAATAATAAAGGAAAAAATTGAGAATACCCCATCATGCTGATTTTGGCTTTTTTGTCGACCAAACAGTTAGGTTACCGGTACAGTA
This sequence comes from Strongylocentrotus droebachiensis, assembly GCA_035222895.1. Classification (NCBI taxonomy): domain Eukaryota; kingdom Metazoa; phylum Echinodermata; class Echinoidea; order Camarodonta; family Strongylocentrotidae; genus Strongylocentrotus; species Strongylocentrotus droebachiensis. Next base: position 300,415 of record JAVYIG010000638.1, read on the forward strand.
GGGGCGCTGGTCTTTGAATAAGGAAAATCTGCATAAACGAGGATCGTTTTCGTAAACGCGGATAGACGAGTCTTAAAAATTAAGGATTTTTACGGACGATTCTTATTTCCAATCCGCGCGTTGGCGATGCGAAAAACGGATTCCGCGATGATGCTCCTGGATGCATTTCACATTGACTTTGCACAGAGACTTTCATTTTATGAATGTTAAATCCTCGGGAAGACGGACAACCCACAAATGTAGATGGTGAACTGGGGGTATTTTATTAGGTGGAATCTGTTTTTCGCATTGCCAGTGCGCGGATCGGAAACCCTACACCCGCAGAGCGCCAAAGAAAAAAAAACGTCAGCGAAAATGCATTTTTTAGGACGCTATTGGTCCACAGGGGAAAAAATACTTATAAAATTTCGGGGCTACTTTTCAAGCTGTTTTGCATTGAACTCTATGCAATTTTTGGGGGGCTCTTTTATGACTTTCGGGGGCTAATTTGCCCCGAGCCCCCGTGTATTTTTTTACTGCTCGTTTATGCGGACGATCCTCATTTTCGGACCAGCGCCCCTACTGCCAACCCAACGCGCCAACCTATAGTATAGGGTCTTAGGGAGACATGAATGAATCTGCCAACGCACCAAAGTGCTGACCACCTGTATACAAATACAATAGACCATACAATACCAACATGGGAGTTGCTATGTCAGAGGTGCTGTAGCATCAGCAGGAAAAGAAAGGTAACGTGGAGGTATTGTATGAAAGAATGCAATTCTTCTGTAGTGCTAAGCTGGGGGAAGTAACATACCACTGTCTCATGTTAGCTCACTAATAATGATTGACAGATGGTGTCACAATTAAGATGAATGAGATCTGGAACATTTTTTTTAGGGTGGAGCTTAGCAGGTCTGAGAAAATTAATTGTTGAAATATTTAAAAATCTATGAAATATATTTATATGTTTGAATAATAAGATATGAGTTGTAAAACTTGTATGCAGCCCTGCACATCAACAGGAATTAACTTATATTTGGATGTCACTCGACCTTTAATTTAATTATCTTGATGAGGATAAACATCATTTCCAACAAATCACTTAAAGAGGAAGTGTGCATGGGGGGGGGGGGGGGTAGTTATGTAGAAGCTTTAGTTCAAATAGTATTTTGTGTAAAAAAATAAAGAGTGTAAGTTCAATCTTTTGGTATGTAAAATCCCCTTGAAACATTTTGTTACTCCAGATGGTTGGGAGGATGCAGATTGGTCATGGTCAGGAGAAGAGAGTAACAGTGTGAGTCTTAATGTGAAAACATCACTAAATGCTGTTGCTTTTCAAAAAGTGAGTGTCATTTTAGTTTCTCCCTCTTTATTTTTCATTTAGCCTTTTAGATTTGCATGTTTTGCTGTCATTTTAATTGATATATAATATAGTGGCATATTTCTCAGTTTCATGTTTTTTCACCCATTATAATATGTGTGTTTAACTAAAATGTCATGTTTTATATTGTCAAATTTGTCCTGGAATAAATGTATAGACAGAAAGCAGAACAATATAGTGCAATGAATGTTGTTTACCTTTTTTATTTGCAAATTATACCTGTGTTAACTCCCCCTCCCCCCTCAATGCTTGAATGTTATAGTGGTAACATGTGCATCAAAATTTAATGAATGTTCCTTGCACAAGAACAATTAATCACATGATGTGTTTTGCACTAGTGCTTCTGGTTAATATTTGTACATGTACAGTATTTGTATTTTTTTATTCATGTCTTTAAAATTGTAAATTAATGTTTCAGATGATATATCTGCATAGGGGAAGTTCTCCCATGAAAACTCAAATTTTGTAAGAATTGTTCATTGCTCATCACTAAATTCTACCTCTTATCATTACACAACCTTTCCTTTGGAATCCACAAAGTAAGAATTTCTCCATGTGTGTTTTGATGACTGTAGCACATTCCCAGAGCAACATGCTGGGATACAGGGATGCTCTATAGCTCCCTCCACCAGGGAAAAAAAATACTTAAGAAAATTTGGGGGGCTACTTTTCAAGCGTGCTTGCATGAAAATAACACTCTTTAATTTCCTTTTGCATTGAATTCTATGCAAATTTTGGGGGCTCTTTTATGACTTTCGGGGCTCTTTTGGGCATTTCGGGGGCTAAATCGCCCTAAGCCCTGTGTATTTTTGTCACTGCCCTCCACTACTAGTGAGCTTACATTTATGATCATTCCTTTGAACCAAAAGTATTATCTTTTAGTATTCACTAGCTATGATCATTGATGTCGACAAAGTACGACCTTCCATGTGTTTTTGATGACTAGGAAGGGAGTGAGGTTGAAGCGGGTCCTCCAGACCAGGATGCTTGGATGCAGGAATGTTCTATAGCTCTATCACCCACTAGTGAGCTCATGGTCATTGCCTTTGAACAGAAAGCTGTCTTCTTACAGCGTGAGTATTTATATCTGGATATCTCGTCTATTTCAAGAATATTTTTTACTCATTACTCATTTCTATAAGAAAATTCCATCAGCCAGGCTGACAAAGATTTCTCATTGAAGAACCACTATTGACTTTCACTCCAAGCAAAGAGACATCCTGTAACCCTCTTGACGTAGACATGTACCCTGTAGCAAAACTTTGATTGAAGAAAAAACTTGTCATATTTATCCAGTATATTTATTAAACTAAAGTACTAAACCATTGTTTTTTAATGTTTAACCAGACAAAGACAACCGAGATACAGGAGTACAACATTAAGACAGTTAGATATGCAGAAGTATTTAGTGGGGATATGTATGTAGAAATATCTTTTTAAACATCCATATTCATTGAAAGGAATTACAAACAGATGGAAATTCCTTTTAGTTCATGTTTCATGACAAGGTTTTTGTTTTGTATTTTTCATATACAGAAAAGTGGGATCCCGAGGAGAAGGATGGCGTAGATAACAAATATCACATCATTTACAAAGGAACGTTGAATCAGGAGGAGGGGTGAGTTATGGAACATTATATGAAGATTATTTTTTGCATATAAATATATTTTTGTCTAAAAATATGTGTATAAAATATGTTTGTGAGATTGATAAAGCTGAAGTAATTATGTGGTGATTCATCGTTCTTTGGAGGAATATGTCTGCCCAATTCCATTTGAAAAGAAGAATACATTTGTTGCCTGGGAATTCTTGTAGGGCACCATTGACTCTTCTTGGAGGAAACCTGAATCCAGTGATTAAAATTTGATTGTCCTTATTAAGACTGTGATGAAAGTATACTTTATCAGAATCTTCTTTCATCTTTGCTTCTTTCATCTTTGTTGATGGTTGACTTGGTTTATTCTCTTGATTGCAGGGAGTGTATCACATGTGCAATGTGTGTCCCTTTAGCCTCTCAGAAGAGATCCTCTCATGGAGCTCCAGACTGGACCTGTGTGGTTTTAGGTTTCACCTCAGGCTATGTTAGAATGTACACAGAGGTAAGCTGCCATAATGAAAGTGATATCTTCCCATTTATGAGAAAATATGTACATGAAAATAGGTTTGGTTGATATGTTGCACTTCTGTATTATTTTGACAACTTATTGTTCTGAGATGAGAATTATATAAAAAAAACGATTACCTGCATATTTGGTTTGTTCATTTAATCTGTTTTCTGTAAAACAATGAGTTATGGCACTTTAAATTTAGACGGATAGAAATAGGTTATGCAGTATTAGAAAGATTGGGTTTAATTATTCATTTGGAGTTATCCTTTTAAACTTTATCAATCCATCCCAGTAAAAAAAATTGAGATTGAGCATTATTATCTGTTGAGTAATTGTCAGCATGGAGAGAAAATTGTAATCCTGCAACTATTTAATCTGTTACAGACTGGTTCCCTGCTCCTTTCTCAACTCCTCCATGAAGACCCAGTACTCAAATTGAAAGGTAGAACGTATGAGATGCCACGCCATGCCGGAGTAGCTGAGCAACAAGAAGAGCTTACCATTCTCTATCCTACAGCCCTGGTGACTGTGGATGGTTTCAGTCTCTTCCAGTCACTCAGAGCTTGTAGGAATCAGCTAGCTAAAGGTAAGCAACAACAGGGTGTGATTGCAGGAACTTCTTGTTAAAGTATGATACTTTTCTAAGAAGTTCAGAATAATAACAGCTATGATAATGTTCCGTTCTTTTATATTGCATGCTACATAATGACCTGTATAATATGCTATGCGCTCCAAAGAGCTTAGGAAATTATTATTTAGAAATTTAAGCTAGCTAGGTAACTCAAATGCTCCATGTTTCCAGATTGTCATGCAGTATTAATTCATATTGCACAGACCTTCAGTGGAAACTGTTCACATTTCAAGTACACAAAAAAGCATTTAAATGCTGGCATTCATGTGACCAGTGTTTTAGGTAAAGTTGTATTTATTTACAGTCATGGATAAGGTTACTTGAGAAGTGTTGTGCGTGTTTCTTTTATTGTAGCTGCTGCCAGTGGAAGTGACAACATACTACCACCACCGCTTGCCTATAAGAAATGGGGGTTGCAGCAACAAGATGCCATAGTGGACCACATCAGCACAGGTATTAAAGTCAATGAATAATATTGTCAAGATAGTGCTTGCTTTACATGCTAGTAGCAAGGCTTTCGCATGAAGGACTAATATCTATTGTTGGAATCTAATGGATGATATTTTCATTCAGTTTTTGGTTGTAAAAGGGTTATAGAAGCTACCTTCTCGTTTAATGGTGGCGTGACAGTTAAAGGTAAGTTCTAGTGGTGTTTTATATAATTTTGTATTTTTCTTGATGCTTCATTTATTCTGAATGATAATGTGTGTCCCACCTGTTATGTTTTGTGTAGGTGTTGTGACCAGTTATTCCTTTGACCAGCTTCATGCGGCGTCTACTCTAGGAGGATACAATGCATCTATAAAGAAATCTCCCCCAATCTGTCACAAGTATATCACAACAGGGGCTGGACCATTCCTGGGATTCTTCTATGCTCTAGAGGTAGGAATACATGTAGAATCAATATCTTTGTATTCACTTTTCATACCCTATCTGGAAGCTTATACTGAGGAGGAATGAGAGTGTTTCATGTTTAAGGTGTATTATTTGTATCTGGAGGATGCTGATATGAGGGAGATTGTAGATTGTATTTCATGGACTGATGACTCATGACTCATCAAGACTGATGCTTTTGAGATAATGGTGTTTAGGTAATTGCTTCCATTTAAATCACAACAATTGTGCCCTTAGTAAGTCCTTTTGAATTTTGAGGTTTTTGGGCTTTATGTTAAAGGGATCGTTTAACAATGTTAAATCTGAGATACACGGTCCTACATGTTACCAGTGTCTGTGATATGGTGTAATATTGAAGCCCTATAAAAAAAGTGCCTCAAAAAAGTAAAAATCTTTGAGTGACCGGTTTTACCATACTCGTTTTCCCCAATAGACTGTAGTGTTATGAAAACCGTTCGGTGAACGGTTTTCAAAATTTGTAATTCCAATCATTAATATCTTGATAATCAGACAGGCGATCGGCTTGTAAAAGTCATGGAGTTCCTGACTGACCTAAAGGTTTATAATTATCATTGCAGCATGAGCTAAATCAAGGATTATTTCTAAAGGATCTAAGACAAAGTTACCGGATCCCTTTAAGGTATATTCAGATCTGTGTTTTGTTTATATGAAATGCAATATTTCAAAGTTATCTTTAAAGTTAGCTTTGTTTTCTATAAGATTGTTGAAGTGTATTTTTCTGCTCTCTTCTTCTTCAGGGAAGTGCTCAACCTCTCTTCTCTGATGTGGCTTTAGCTGTTGCCAGCAAGCTCAAGTCAGCCATATTCTCTGCTGCAAGGTATGTGATAAGTCTACATTGCTCATTATTCCAGTTAAGAAAATTTACATTTCAGGGCATACAATAATGATTGATAGAACAGCATTTACTTTTTACAGTGGCTCGTTTAGCTGTTGCAGAATACAGAATATTTTGTTCAGATGAATAGACATGTTAGTGAATAATTTCTGTATTACATGAATTGGATTCTGTGGTTGCTTTTCCAGTGGTTGGTTTGGATTTGGTGGAAACAAGCAGACTACAGACACACCAGCCCCTAGCAAGACGTCAAAGCCAAGAGTTGAACCTTCAATATCACTCCCAATAAGGTAAGCATGGGTACTAGACATTTTATAAAGTTTTAGCTGAATGAATTAATGAATTCACCACAAGGGAATTTTTTTGTGTTTGTAAGAGTTCTTGGTAAATTGCAAGCTACATCAATTGATATCAAATCTCACCTACCATAGTTTTCTTATGATAAGCAGCAAATAATATTTAACTTAGAGGGCATGTAAATATATCCACATCTTCTACTCTTCAAAATGATGCAGGTTTGGGCTACCTGATGTCCGTCGTCATGGTGATACCATCGTATTAGCTCCTGGTATGAGGTTAGCAGCCAGCACCGATAGCTTTGGCAGGGTGTCTCTTATTGATGTCACTAGAGGTGTAGCAGTGCGCATGTGGAAAGGTAAAGCAAATATCGTCCATGTTTTGCATTACTGTTTAATAGTATCTTCAGTGCCTCTTGCTGACTTCAGTATTAGAGAACTTTGCATTGTAACAGTTTTATTACTGGTTATTATTTGCTGGCAGCACCATTAAAGCGCTTGGCTCTCCTACCTGTCTCCACATTCATATATAGTTTTGTTGTTGTATTGTATTGTAAATGTTGTTCTTTAACTTGTACGCTATGTTTTGTATTTTATATGTTTGTTATGATGTTTTTATGATGAATGAAATAAAGATCAATTCAATTCAATTCAATTACCTAACTGCCTTTATTTTCTGCAGATATTGTTCACTATTGTGCAAGATTTCACTATTTGATTGGCATTGCTTATGGAACTATATTTTTTTTCTAGGACAGGGCTTTGAAAGAACATATATTAGTTAAGAACTAAGTTTTTATGTTTACAGACTTGTATCAAACCAACCTGATAATTTAATGTCTACTGGACGATCCGAAAGGTGTGACTCATTTCAAAACTTGATCCATCAATCATTCTAACTCACAGCTAAAATAAACATAAAGAGATACAAATCTGATTCATTTTGCAGGATACCGTGATGCCCAGTGCGGTTGGATCCAAGTGATAGAGGATATCCACAGAGAGCGTACATCAGAGCATGGGAGTAAGAGACCCAGACACAGTACAGGTAGCAAGCATGGACCCAGGGTAGCTCTGTTCCTTGTGATCTATGCACCTAGGAGAGGTATCATAGAGGTATGGAACACACAGCAGGGACCACGTGTAGCAGCATTCAATGTGCCCAAGTCATGCAGGTGAGCTTAGACTCTTTGGATTTATTTGAGTTGTGTCTCAGTTAGGTGCTGTTGTATGTGCAATCAAATAATTGCAAATGCTTTGAAACCTGCTCAAGCATGATATTTGAACAAATGTTTGTAACAAATACCTACACACATGAGGACATCCACTACCTGGCCAATTTTGTTTTATTTAACCCAGTTTAATATGATATATTATATAGCCTCAAGATACTATCATAATGTCTGCTTTTGAAACAAATGGGTGTAAGAATACAGCACAAACATGTTTGTAGTATGGAAATGACAGAACTTTCTGCTTCATTTTGTTAAAAATATTATTAGTGTCATGTGCCATAATAATTCTTTAATTCAATTTGGGTTAGAATTCTTCTGTAGTTGAATGAACAATCTTTGATATGAATCATCTGTATGAAGTGTGATATCCGGTCTGCCAAAGTAATTTTGTACTATGTCATATCTAAAATTGAATATTTCAATAATTTTTCTTCACTTGACATGATCTGCTTTGTTCATTCCAGGCTTCTCTATCCTGGATATGGTGTGATGGGTCTCAACAGTCTCTCAGTTCAAGACTCGCGTACCAGACCCCACATGTTACAATGCTGCCTGCTGGAGCCGAGCGGCCTGGTACGGACCTTCAATGTTCCATTCCATCTAGCTCTGAGTGATAAGAACAGTAAGAGGGCTCATGATCTTCATCTCATCAAGAAGCTATCTAGTCTCTTACATCATAGAAGGTCACTCAAAGGTCAGCACAAGACTTTTTTTTCTTTCTTCTAATAGACCGGTTTACTAATATATTCAAAGTTATGGATGTTTCTTTCCTAGGGACCTAGTGATGAATGAACTACAATACTCAGAATGCAGTCTGCATACAATATGTGTTGCTATGGCGGGCAAGCCTTGGGAAAGCTTTCAGGTTGTCAAGAACGACCTTTGTTTAAAAAGTTTGCATTAAATTTGAATATGTTGTTAAACCTGTCTATTGTTTAATAGGGCTGATCTAATGTGTAAGCAGATTTACTGTGCCAAAAGTGGTTATCGGGTATCTTTGTCTATATTCCTAAGTCTTAGTTTCTTCTTCATTTTCACCTTTTTGTTGCAGAGCCTATTGTGGAGCCAATTAGTAAGATCCTTCAAGACTTAAAACTGACTGCATATAAACAACAGGTAAATCACTTTTATTTGTATTCAGTTTGCTTTCACATGCAATATATAATATCCTCATTATTATACTGCATCACCACAGGTAAATGACTGGATAATGTTGTCAAGTTAGTTTTCATGATGGTATCAACTAAGTATCAACGATGTAGCATGAAGGCTTGATTTATTCCTTGATGGATAATATGCCTGATTTTAATTTGTGCTTTCCGTTGCCCTCCCCCTAATTCTCTTTCCCATTCACTTGTACCCCTTCCCTGAAATCTATGTACCAAGCCTTTACTCTTTATTCTTGATAGGCCCTTGACAAAGCGTTTTCGGCGAAGGGCATGTCATCTGAAGAGCTCTTCCACATCATCCGAGTGCTGATAAACCAGCTTGGTGGCCAGGATCCAAGCTGTATGGACTATGAGAGCAGACGTCTCCTGCAGTACTGTGGGTGTCAGGTCAAGCTCATCGAGGCCTACATCAAGATACAAGGCCTGCTCAGGAAGGCTGAGACGAGAGAAGGAGGGGAGGAGAGGATTGGAGCAATGGAGAGGACAGAAGGAATGGAAGGGAATGAGACTGGAGGAAGAGGAGTGGAAGAGGGGAAAGAGGAAAGCGGTGGTGGATCTATCCCTAGAATCACACCAGAGGTACATGAATAAATGTTATGAATGATCAAGTTTATCTACATCTGTATTGATATCAGTGATGATATACTAAAGCAAACTGACTTTAGCTCAGTATGTTGATAGCCATTGTATTACAAAGTCACATATTTGTATGGAACTAGTGATAAACTTATTCTGCCAATTATTGCTGTTATTTGAGCTGTAATTTTAATTGATAAGGAAAAAATGCATTTCCAGACATGCAGTTTTGTTTGCCTCTGATATTTATGATCAATTTGTATTCAGCTGCAGTTGAACTTCAAGTAGTCAGTATTCATTGCTCTCAATGTATTTTACACTATGTTGATAATTTTGTATCTATATGTATTCTTTCCAGGATCTGGCTTCAAAATTGAAGCAAGATTTGCCTTCTGTCAAGTCTCTTCTGGATGACCTCAGCTCCTACCTGTCGTCTTCGGGCCAAGCGAGGGTGCACTTCGCATCTGATTACAGCATGGACCCAGCTACATTCCTGAGCTGCTTCAAGACTGTGGTGCAAAGAGCAAACAAGGGAGGAAAAGAGGAAGGGACAACGCAAGGGGATGACACAGAGGAGAAGCAAGAAGAGAATGAAGAGGAAGAAGTTACAGCACTCACTGAGGAGCTCAAGATGAAAGTCACCTTCAAGGAGAATCTTGCAGAAGAGAAACGTTTGACATTAGGTATAAACGTGTGTGTTATACTGGACATATCTGGTGCATTGAATGTTTAATCTTTGCTGAGCATGAATGGAATTGAATTTTATGCCTAGTACTTGTGTACACGTCACAAAATATGATGTATTATTTGATGTACATTAAGGTACGTATATGAAACTTGAACGTTATGGAATAATATAATGGAATACCTACCAACACAAAGTACACTGTCTTCCTTGATATAATATGATCTACAAGAAGAGGGTATTGTACATGCTGCAGTCAGCAGTAGTAGTCCTTTCAGAATAGAAAACTTATGAGTCATTGAATTGATTATTGCCTGAAAAGACCAACGTAATAATTTATGACTTTGTATGATTGTGATTAAATCTAACAATTTATTTATTGTTTTATTGTAGGTATGTACATGTTCAAACCATGTTTAGTTGACAGCTGTTCTTCGTATGAGCTGTGTGAGGTGTTCAGAGATACAGAGATAGGATCACATGATATCAAAGTAAGTATGTCACAGAACTTGCATATCACTGGGTCAAGCAATTAACAGTTAGGCAAATTTAATTTTAATGTAATTCATTGTCCTGAATTTATGTGAATCCTCTTTTAGACTGTTAAAGTAGAAAGTCCGCAGCATCTACTCTTAAAGGCCAGTAATATTCATTGTTGTTTTACAGTAGAAAGGAATACCTCATATTCCACTTCATTTTTTGAATATTGTCAACCTCACAAGAAGCATTGTTAATCAAAATCAAATATACAGAAAGATTTGATAGAGTTCCAAATACCAAAGGGCATCTAAAGGTACTACAGAAGAGAACAAACAATCCTATGATCTAAATGATTTCTCATCCATTTTCTTTCATTCTTCCACTATAATATAACTACATTTTTAGTTACTTAAAAATCTTGCTTTATATCAACTTAAGTCATAAACATCTGCTTTTCATGAGATCCAAGTTGATCTGTCTTTTTTTGTTCTGCTCAGATGCTTCTTCTTCAAGTCTGGCTCCACAATGAGAATGAATTCCTGAAGGATGCTGTGACCACCACAGCCAACCTCCACTCGCTCATGACAGAGGTGTCTGCTCCCACCATGCCGTTCTCTCCTCGCCCCTTGGGTGGGGTCAACATACCTCCTGGGGAGATGGAGATCATCCATGGTCTGCTGTATGAGACACGCCATGTGGGCGGGGCGGAGGTGGCAGGGATGGTGATGAGGAGTCTGGTCGGTGATATGGATAGACACAAAGGGACTGATTCCAAAGGTTTACAGGTTAGTCAATTATACATGTAGTTGGTCCTCATTTTGAAGTGTCAAGAAATATACAATGCAATGTCTATGATGTCACATCCTGCTGTGAAATAGTTTATAAGTGTAGGTCTCATTGATCACCAAATTTCATCTCATACAAAGAAGTTTTGTATTTGAGGCTTTATATTGTGAATTAGTTGATCCTTATAGAGCCATACATAGTTTTTGTTTGTGTACTTGCACAATTTCAGAATAATTCTTATACCATATGCTGAAGTTATGCATATTTGAAGGGAAAGGGAAAAGATTAAATTTTGATGCTTATCATTGATGATTCTTTTTGAACATCGCAAATAAGTATTGTAAGTATGATGTTTTAAAAATGTCCATCTGGCTTCCTGGATTAACTTCCAGAGATGAACATGATGTTTTTCATCCTATTTAATAATAACAATATTGGATATTTATATAGCGCACATATCCACCATGCATGATGTTCACGGCGCTCAACTATTTATCATGTCAAAGACTGCATCTTAGTTTTATTTTCCTCCTACCTGTCACACTAAAGGATAGTGATCAGATGGATGTGGATGGAGATCCTGTGACCACGCCCAGCTCAGATCTGTCACCTGATTGGGTAGATGTGAGCATGTGGGAGGTCCTTATTGAACAGCTCCGAGATCTCATGGTCCTTCAGAGACTCCTGCAGATCAAGCTTAACAAGGTATGTTGATATGGTTATCACTTGATTGGCATGACATTGATTTACCGCAATCTTTATATCAAGAAGATTTATCTCTGTCTTTCCGAGACACCAATAATATCTTAAACATATAAAGTGTATTTTGTTACAGTGTTCTGATATTACATTTTAACGGTGTCACATTTCAAAATTTCAGTGATATCAAAACAAAAACGAAAATAGAATGTGAAGATGCAGATTTTAGTCTTCTAATTTGATAATTGAAGTAGAAGCTGCCCCAACTGAATTTTAGGCAATATATTCACAATAATCAATCATGTCCTCAACTCTGTTCCCAAGTAATGACGCTCTTGTTCATTATTATAATTGTTTACAGTTGATAAATTTTGTTGTTGATCAAAAGTGTATAACTGTGCTTTCTTGACTATTACTGAAAGTTGAAAAAAATGCATCGGTATTCACTGGTACAGCAGATTTGTGAAACTTGTCCAAATTTAATCTCTTTTCATGCTATAGGGCAGTAACACCAGGAACACAAAACATCATTGATGCTTAAAAAGTTGGCTCTGAATATTGATGGAGCAATGTTTGGGTTGATTACATGGCTCATTTTTCCTCTCTTAGCATCACTCATGCAATGTAGTTCTGTATGCTGGATTCGGTGTGATATCCATATCCAGACACCGATATCTCTTCTATCAAATCCTGCATAATCCAAGGATGGCACATATGTTGCACATATACATGATTTTTGTGTATGGATTAGATCAGTTTGCTTGAGGAGAAGTGAAGCAAAATTTATTTTTACCTTTGGCTTTTCTAGTATGAAAGCAGGGAAATATTTCTTCAAGTAGTGAGGTATAGATTGAAGAAAATTCTATGCTGCTTCATGAACTTGTGTTCTACTATTTGTTATCTCTTCTACCAGGCAACATCAAGCCGACTGCAAAAGGACTATTCTCGTGGATGGTCAGTAGAGGGCTCACTTCCACCAATTGATGTCACTGTGCCTGACATCTCAGTTAAACAGGTCATGGAGGGTGGTAAAGGTATAGAGAAGTAAACTCTTCCTTCAATGAAACTCTGTTGTGTTTCAGAACATATTTCTGATTTAGGAATGAGACATAAAAAACACTCTTGTTTAGACAAGCCATTAAAAAAGAAAACAAAGATTTTACTTCTACTGGAACACTTTTAGAACTTTCCAGAGCTCAAATGCCCTATTTTCAATTGGAAAATTGAGAAAAACATCTCCAAGCCCTTTTCAAAATGTTCAATGCCTTGTCATGTCATAAACCTTTGCAGTGAAGCTCACCACAATCAATACTTGTTCTATTTTCCTTTCCCTTTCTGTTAGGAATCTTTGCTGAGATGGTTGCCCGGTGGGTAGCTCACTACCGCATTCCACCAGGCTTCTTGTCTAAGTGTTCAGTTAGTAATCATGCCTTGAACCTTAGCAGAGAGTCAAGTCATGTTGATGACACTGATGTGGAACAGGATCATGACGAAACTGCTGCAATAGAACAACTACAGGGTATGTCATAAAATGTCCTTATCGGCTCTGTAGAACGGTCTTTGAGATGGAGACTTGAGAAGATATAAACATCAGCTAATAATGAAACAGGACTTGTGGATTTTGTGTGTAGCCTTTGATGTAAATGAATTAAGGAGATGAAGGAATACTAGAAGACTAACATATGCTGTTCTATAGCAACCACTGACAGTTTATCTATCTATGTATATATGTATGTATTATGCATGTAATAGAAATGAATTTCCATTGTTCTAGAAAAGAAATGGCATTGAATCAATGTGATTTTTAAAGTATTTGACTCCCTTAGATACACAGTTTTCATTGATATTGGATTATATTCATGCCTTTGTTTCAGAAACCTTCCACACGCTGTGTTCTCGATTCCCACATAGCTTGGATCATGATGTGCTACAGGCCCATTGCACGTGGGAGTATGTTGTACAGTGGAACAAAAATCCAGAGGTAAAAATAAAAGGATGGCAAATGGTGGTGGTGATGATGATGATGACGATGACAATATGAAGATGACGATTGTGATGATGTTGATAATAATATACAGTAGGCTTGCGGTTCGATAATAATAATAATATATAGGATTTATGATGATAATAATTTATCATGATGATGATGATATATTACCATAACATTAAATGTATAAATTATTGCATTTTGTATGACAACATTCAAGAATTAAGAAATATGTGTAAGTGGAAAAGAGACGATTGTTATGGTGACTTATTTTCTCAACTTTTGGTGAAACCACAAACTTAATGAATGTCATTCTCAACTTGTTTGTACATTGACAGATTACAGGCTTCTTAGCATGTGGACTTCATCATTTAAGATCCATCAGAAACCCAGTACTGCAACATGGTAAGTGTTATCTAGGTTGCGTTCTTCTTCATTGATATTATACTTAGCGCATACTCTATTATGTTTTGCAGATAATTGAATAGATTGTTTGTATGCTTGTTGATAATTTGTACTCATTGTAATCTTTTTCTCTCTCATGGATTTTTTCTTGTAATGAAGCATTTGTTAATACCTCAAGCAAATATCTCAAATTTGATCAATTCATGTAGCCTAAACTATTTTGATCAACTCAATATTCTGACTTCTATAGTGCATGAATATTCATTCATTCATAATCGTGCAGTCTGACTTATGCTACATATTTGATTTTGATTATTAGGTGTGTCAAGTATGATGTGGCATACTTTCATGGTGAAGAAAGTTTCTGCAACCACATTCCTGATGGACAAAGTAGGGAAAGCCCCTAAAGACAGACTGTGTAGAAGGGTAAGTTAGTATTCTTATACTTGACTGCTACTTTTTTTTTTATTGGGATTCATCTCCACTTGGCTTTTGTTTGTTGCCAGTTTGAGGATTGGTCAGAACGATATCAGAGACGGCTTTAATGAGAAAATGCTATGTACTGAATAATTTTTAGTCAATTTAATTTCAGATTACTTGTAAATGTAGATTTTTTTACTATATTTGTCTACCTTCATGTTTATGATCTGGTCATGCCTTTGAATTGTGATTCATTTCTGACCAAATTGAAATGCTACTAAGTGATTTCATCAAGAGGAATGATCCCAATTAAATATTTGGTATGACTCTGTGCTTTTGATAGATTGTTAGACTCTGGTTATCATAACATGCTTTTATTTATATGAATGTCTTCTTGTAGGATGTAGGCTTGGGCGAGACAGCAATTGGCAAATTTCTTGGTTTTGCAGTAGATCTTCTGGACTGTATATATCAGGTATGATTTTCAAGCTATTTTGGCAGTTCAAGTGTACAGATTAAATTGCTTCAAACTACAAATACTTTAGTGATGATTGAAATTTCGATATATTGTCTGAAAGTACTGTAATATGATATATGTGTTATTCAATCAATTTGCTGTATTATATAAGTGTGAATAGTATATTTTTACCTTCTTTATTTGGAATAGTGACACTGACGTAATGAAATTTAAAGATGAGGGGGAAACTAGACAAGTGTAAAGCAAATTTGAATGTTACTCATAAATGTCTGTCCTTTTTTATGTTTGTGGTATACTTTCAGTTATGTTTAATTATGAAACATATCCTTGTGTACCAGTTAAAGGCATCTGTTTTTAATCCCCAGGTTGAAGCGGAATCTTCATTGACTCCCATCTTTGATGTAGAAGATCTATGGCAGCATATTCAAGGGCCTGCCCCCTTGGTAGAGCTTGCTGTCAATCAAACCCTTCCTAATCACTCATTGGTGGATGTCCACAAGCAGCTTTGTACCATCATGCATGCTGTCATGACATTCAGTATCAAATCAGTGAAGGTAGGCTGTCAAGGACTGCTTAATATCTGCTTTGATTACAATTGATCTGTAGTCAGTTTGTAACACTAGTCAATTTCCAACTTTGATCTTAGGTCCAACCTCATATCCTGAACCCATAGCAGGACAATTAAAGCCTTGGCAATCACCCTCAAAGGACTATTACCCCCCCCCCCCCCCCACCCCAGAAAAACTACACCGAGAACAATTTTTCCCCCGGAAAAGTAACTGACCCCCAGGACAACCAAGGACAACTATCCTCCCCCCTGTTTGTTAAAGGAGAAGTCCAGCCTGAAAAGCAGAGGGTTTTTTTTTCGGGGGGGGGGGGGGGGGGGGGGGGGGGTCAGTTATCCTCAGGAAGTAATTGTCCTCAGGGAGGGGGGATGTGCTAGTTTTATGACAAGGGATTTTCATGTACATTTATACTTACTTTCAATGACATGAAGCTTTCATTTCATTGGGTTTTTAAAGATTTTTCCAACCTTGATGTTCATTTCAATTATTAGGTAATATACACTGTATGATATATTGTGCTATCTTGCCATTGTGTTTATATGTATATTCTATTGATATTTTTTAAAAAAATTCTCCTGGTTTTCACGTTAAATATTAGCTGTAGATATCGTGTAGAAGAGCCTCTGCTTTGGATGAGAATAGTACAATGTTTGTGATTTTGTTTACAAACCATGTGCTTTATCTTTACTACAGGTATTGCAGTTCTTTGACTACAAGACCAAGAATGCATTTTTCAAGGCCCTGGGTACAACATTCATACCCTCCACCCATGAGATTGACTATGGATTAGTGAAATTAAGGCAACAGGTGAGGTATTTCTATTTACCGGTAGTAAGATTGTACATGGATTAGTGAAATGAAGAGAGCAGTATCTACATGGGTATTATCAACTAAGATAGGTTATGAATTAGTGAAATGGAGAGAGTGTTATTAACAGGGGAATAATCAACTAATATCGACTATGGCTGAGTGAAATAAAGTATGTGTTGTAGTGGAATCAAGAGGGCATTATTAAAGAGTATCACCAAATGAGATTAACTATGGATTAGTGGAATCAAGAGAGCATTATATAACAGGGTATCATCAACCAGGACTGACTAAGTCATAGGGAAATCAAGGCAGCAGATTTTAGGGGAAATGAATGTTGGGTATTGTTCATTATGATTGACAATGGATTAGAGAAATCAAGACAACATTATTGGGTATCAACAAATGATATTAGATATGGATCAGTTGAACCAAGGGATTGAATATAGATAGTGAAATTGAGACGGAAGGTATTAGTGCACATGTATCTTTAGACAATGGATTAGTGAACAGCAAATAATTAGGAGATAATGTCTGGTGGGATTATATATGGGCTCATGAAATCATGAATTTATGTATAAGGGGTTTCCCATAAAAATGGGAAATAGTTCAAATTGATCTTTGTGGGTCATATTTGCTGACAAAATTTGTTTAGAAACTAAAGGAGAATTTTATTTGCATGTGAGGCTGAAATGAAAAGAAGAAAGTGAACACAGGTGACCTTTAAAAAAGATCATGAACAAAGTTGATTGGAAGAGCATTTTTTTGCCTTGTTATTCGTTCAAATGCTGATCCTGATGATTTACAGTGTAGATACTGGGGATTACAGTGCAATTCTTTTGTTTGGCATTTGTAGAGAAGTGAATTGAATCGAAATTGAAAATAAACTTTTCAGTCCTAATCTGATCCCTTGGAATAACACCACAATTCCTGCTTTTTAATTTCATTTTCCCCCTTTTTCTCTTTTCATTCTTCTTGCCAGTTCCTATTACGTCTGGTGACAGCAGCAGCCTTAACCCTTCCACCCAACCACCAATCTGAACCAGACACCACCAGAAGAACCATCTCGGATAGGAGAGATAGCACTATGTCCACTGATGAGGGGGGTAACATTGTACCCCTAGAGAACCCTAAGAAGCTCCCTAAGACCCACCTTGCCTACGTGTGGTGTAATGTAGCCCAGCAGCTAGCACTGGCTCTCAGGGTTGACTGTGACTATGTGAAGAGGCATTTTGTATGTGAGCTTTACAATAGTGGTTATGATGCTGTAGCGCAAGAGGTGAGTAGCAATCAATACAATGTTGGATCAAGAGACGACATGACATTCAACCTTGGATTAGTCATATAGAATTTTCCTGTAATGAAACTACAGCTGTATTTGGAATTAGGACTAAAATAGGACAGGTGGATTTGATTGTAACCTGTGTTCGGTTGCAACTTTTATGTAGTAGAGCCCTGAATGGTGCACTTCAAAAGATTTGGACTATTATCTTTTTTATTTTTATTTTTTTCTGTGTATATTTTTGAAAATCTTCTAGTGTCTGAACTTTTGTCTACCGGTATCCATTGGTTTCAGTCATCCAGTCAATATTTGATTTTCATTACTGATTATATGGGCTAGGGTATTGGAGATAAGAAAAATTTCAAAAAAAGTAATTTTTCTAACATCTTGTTGGGCCTTATTATTTGACAGAATTGTCATGAGGGAATGTTATAGTAGAATAATGAGGTACCGTATTTGCCAGCGTAAAGGCCGCAGTATTTTTGGAAGAGAAAATATCAAAAAGTCGGGGTGCGGCCTATGCGGCGAAAGAGTAAAAAAAAGTTTTGCCAATCTCGTAAATAAAATTAATAACTTACCAACCAAACTCTACTGGTAGATCTAGATTTAAGTTTTTGCCGTAGCTAAAGCCTCTCGATCGCGTGAGCAAACCTATGGCGCAATGCACAAGAGAGAGGCTCAATGTATACATGAGAGAGAAATGCAACCTATAGCATCAGTGCGGGATGGCCGAGCGGTCTAAGGCGGTGATTTTGGTCACATCAACATTTTTTTTTTTTTTTAAATGTCAAAATCGGGGGTGCGGCCAATGCGGCCTTATCGCCGGCAAATACGGTAAGTCACGTCGTTTGTTGTAACCTTTCAACAAGGGCCAGTTCATTTTGAATGGAAATATGAGACCTAATATAAGAGTTAGAAATATGCTTTATGCTGATCCTATACCTTTTGACATCGAAGTGAAGCAAAGTGAAGTGAAGATGTACTGTGTTAATATGCATTTAAACCTATTTGGCTACCCCCTTCCCTCCTCCCTCCACCTGATTAACACTTGCAGTTGGTAGTGACTGTCGCAGAGCAGACTGAGATGGCAGTACAGCTGATTCATATCGTAGGTCAAAGGTTAGCCCAGGAGCTGATTATAGGAGCAGACTCTGTGACTGTAGAAAGACAATCTAGACTACCGCCATCTCTAATCACATGGCTCAAAGCATTGGTAAGTATTGGCAAGCTTCATTTTTAGTTTCCTTCCCAAATGATGTCTTTCGTAATAAGTTATGGTGCAATGTAAATTCAAACAGTGAAACCATCATTTGATGATCGGAAACAGACAAATGTAAAATTTGTATTCAGAATCACACAAGGAACTACTCTACATATTATCATGTGACACACTATACCACTGATATTGTACCTCAAGTTTTTAAATGTAATGTTAGGGCTCCTCACTCACTTTTATGTTATCAAGTTGTGTTAAGGTTATTCTCTATAAGAGGGGTCTTTTATTTTCCTGTTGTGGAATAAGTAATGGAAAGAGTAGCGTCTTTCTGGATACCTCAGTGTCATTTGCTCTTTTACCCCTGTAAAAGTTGAACTATAATGAGATGCTAAGGTTGTAATTATGGAAGCATTACCACATTGCACAAATGTTTTTGTGTCTTTGTCATGATATAGTCTGGAGAGAGCCTACGATGTCCCCACCCACCTATCTCTGATACTGCTCATCTTGCTGGCCAAGCTGTAGGACTATTACCAGATACACACAACCAGTATGCACTAGCATTGCAACTCATTGAAGCTGTAGGATCATTAACTTGAACAGAGACACAGCTTAGTAAGGATCTTATTCAAGATACTACAAGATACTGACAACCAGTATGCACTAGCATTTACAACTCATTGCAGCCGTGGAATCATGGACTTGGACAGAATCATGCCAGAAACCACAAGATACAACTAGATGCTGCTTGTAAGTGTCGGCTTGCATGGTGATGTAGATATACAGTAGGTTTGCGGTTGCACCATGTGTGTGAGAGAGAGAGAGGTTTGAGGAGTCCTGAAAAGGACTCTGACTCGGTAATCTTTCTTGGAGGAGTGTAGTCCTGAAAAGGACTGTTTGTTATCTTTCTTAGCATATAGTTCTCAGGAGAACTATAGCGCTTTGGAGAGGATGAGTGGCTCGACGTTTCGAACAGGTTGACTATCCGTCGTCAGGAGTGGGGAATAGCTGGCGTGCGTGAGCTTAAGTCACCGGTGTGCGGACGTCAGGGAAAAATAGGTGACCGTGTCGGCTTGAGTCATCGGGGCCCGGGCATGGATGGTCGGCTGGTAATTCGTCTGACTATCCGTCTGGGCTGGAGTCTCCGGGTTGCGGACTTAGGAGAGTTTCGAGTCGATGAGTGGGGTGTGTTGTCGGCGAGACGCTGTGTGTGTCCCCGACGTAGGCGGCGTTGTAGTCTGTCCGGGCCCCGATGACTCAAGCCGACACGGTCACCTATTTTTCCCTGACGTCCGCACACCGGTGACTTAAGCTCACGCACGCCAGCTAATCCCCACTCCTGACGACGGATAGTCAACCTGTTCGAAACGTCGAGCCACTCATCCTCTCCAAAGCGCTATAGTTCTCCTGAGAACTATATGCTAAGAAAGATAACAAACAGTCCTTTTCAGGACTACACTCCTCCAAGAAAGATTACCGAGTCAGAGTCCTTTTCAGGACTCCTCAAACCTCTCTCTCTCTCACACACATGGTGCAACCGCAAACCTACTGTATAAGATACAACTAATATACTTGTATCTTGATTAAACAACTCATGACCAATGACTATGAATTTGAATTCATTAGTAGTGAACTAATCTATTAGATAACAGACATGAGTGGGATGAGAAAGGACCAGTTCAGATTGAAGTTGACTGTTCTGATACCCCGTTCACACTGCCAAACAATCTTTGCTCTTCGGAGTGATGTATGTTTGTTGTTGTTCGGTCTGATAGTTGGTCTGGTGTCTGTCTCATATCGGTCGCAATGGTATGACTTGGGTAATACTGTTTATGTACTGACTCTCAATATGTAGCCCTGTCTCAATCAAATGGGTACTCACTTTTAACATCACCATCTAAGAGATGTGACTCGGTATCAAACTCTAGGCAAACGGGAGAGTCGACCACCAGACCAAGTCACATCCTTACAAGGATGTTCATAATGTGTTATCAGTGACTCAATGCTTTCAGTGTCCTGGATCTCACAATGATAACATACTGATAATGGCACTGCAGATGACACTGCTGCAATATATACAGACTGGGTCTTTCTTGCTGTCTCTTAATGGTATAGATATCATCATGCTGAATAGTGCTGTTTGTCACTTCAAGGTGACTACACACTTGAAATTGTTTTCCTTGTACCTGTATTTAATTGCTCTTACTGTAACATTGAATCTTTACGAGTATCATAGAGATATATTGGAATCCTGTTATATTCAGAATATTTGCTCTATGTGTTTGAAAGGAAATGGATACTGTGCAATATCATTTATCTGTCTATACACTATCTATATATACAAGTATTTGAGACACAGTAAATTGTCAAATTTAGCAAGAGAATTAACTGGATAGGTATTGATAATGGTGAGACTATCATTTGACACTGTGATATTCATCATGTAAAATATGATTTTGCATAGCATATATGTCAAGTGCAGCATTGGTAACCTTATTGAGGCTGTTGTATAGCCTGAATTCCATAAGGTGCTGTTTTAAAAACTATTCTTGAAAATTATTCTGAAAACTTTTTACTTTAGTTACTGGTCTTCAAATTTTGAAAGCACATGGAAGGAACTTTTTTTTCAATGCATGTGTATGCTATGAACTACATGTATTTGCATATAGAGTCATGAAAATATAGACTTATGACAAGAAGAAATAAAGAATATAGAGTAAGACATGGGATATTTATGTTTGGGGATGAGTTTGTGTAGAGGTGTAATTGTCTATTTAGAGTAATATATATTAAGGGAATGAATGCCTGAAGATTTAAGACTACCAGTAATAAAAATTAAGCTTTTGAGTTATGTATACCTTGCCTTAGTAATAAGCGTTGTGCTTCCATTTAATTCTTTTTTTACTTGACTTTCGTTTACTTTGCTATTTGAATTTTTTCATGGTGCCCTGAGTTTATTTTCATTCATTTGTGATGAAAGGATGGCATGAAAGTTTAACAGTAAGTTTTCTTCTGAATAAAGCCATTGGATTACTTTTAGATAAATAATGATAGGATAATTCAGATACTTAATGTAGTGCCGTTTAGGTCACTGACATGTAGAGCTCTTGCCTACTGGCGATTTACAGTTAACTGCCATTGTCAACAAGAAACTTATTGCTTTTCCCCTAAGTAGGGATAATATGGACAAGATAGAACTACAGATGTTTTTTAAAACACCAGGAGACACATAAACATGTGATCCTCACCCGTAATGTGAAGCCAACATTTTGCTTTTTACCCTAGAATAAATGAAAATGGGAGAGACTTATTAAGTAATATTACAACACATATTTCAATTTTTGAAGTAAAGTGCAAGTACTATGAAGTTTGATCGCAGTGCTGACCAGGATTGCGCTTTGTAACTGCAAGGAAAAGGCGCTATATCAAATATCTTCCGGATTGGATTGGATTGGATGCTTTCTTTAAATCATGCCTCAAAACTTACTTATTTTGGCAAATAGAAGAAGAAAATGCTGACTTCATTGCAGGAGCCTGCATCTTTGAATGTTTTTTTAAAACTGAAATATGGTGCTATACATGTATATAAATGCTGTGAATCATCATCTTCTATCACTGTGTAATCATCCCATTCAGAATCTGCACCAGAACCAAACTGAACATTTCTGTGCAATTCGCCAGCGAAAATACCTCAAGGCTTTGACCAAGAATAAACAAAAATTTCTAAGAGAGAATCAATAAGTGTTGGTGAGAAGAATATCTCTGTGAATTGTATGCCCAATATAGACTATCGAAACTGTATTTATGATATTTTAATTCTAAATGATATAACCGGTCTTTATTTGTACCTTGTATCCGTATTGGGAATTAGCAGCAAAAGTGGATAGTAGAAGAAATAGTTTTGCCAGAAGAATAGAGTTTAACTCTTATAGTGGTTTAGGAATCATTTCCCACATTCTTATTGATTTGTAACATTATATTCTACCAATAACCAATGCAATGAACTTTATATCTACTATATAATACATTTTAAGTGATATATTGAGTGCAGATGTCCCCTTGATATGCATTAATGAATAATCAGAAGATTTCCAGTATATTACAACTTTGTAAGTAGTTATTGAAAACGTTTGCATATTTATTGTCAATATATGTATCAAAGCTGTAGTTTTTTCCATGAAAATTCTTGTGTGCATCTGACTTCATACAAAGCTCTACAAATGTCATATCATTACCATTAAAGTGCAAAAGACAAAAATGAATGTCAAGACTGTTTATTTTGTCTTCATATATCTGTCGCCTCACATATTCAATCATTGGTGAAAAAAGGGCTCTATTTGCTTGATAAGTCATAATGTGCATATCATAGTTTATTCAGTTTAATACTCTGGTATACAAGCGCAAAATCAGTTAAATCAATCAAAATAGAAAACAAATTCTTTCATTTCAGTACATATACATCAACAATACAAAACAAGGCATAGCAAACTATCCAAAATGATATGAATAGGTGGTGCAAATATATATATATGATCTTCTACATGAATTATGATTAATGTGATAAACAAAAAGGATCCTAATCACAGAATGAAAATATACAATCATTCTCACTTTCACTTTCAGATACCAATAAATACTTGGTTTACTTCATTGAAATTCAACCTTTTGCTTTTAGCTCAAAATTTAAGGATATAACTTTAGATAATGTATGCCATTACCTTCAATACTTCATTTACATACATCTTTATTTTTTTACAGAGTACTTTCAAGATTCATATTACTGAATATTATTTCATTTTGTTTTAGGAGTTAGGTCTACAAAATATAATTCATACATGAACGGCTGTGAAATGTACACAAAGGAATACAAGAACATCAAACAACAAATGTTACACACATGAATTGGAATCATTTGCATTGTAATTCTGCCAACAGAAAAATGTAAAAGAAATATTACTAGCAACCGGAATACAAATAGATAAAGAAAAGATTTGGTGTTGTCCCATCTTTAAATTGATTGTTTAATAATTTGCTTGTAACAAATTTCTGATCTTATGGACTTGATAGAAAGAGATTATACCAAGTACCTATATAATTCTTGATTGTTCTAATAATGGATATTACTGGCAAATGTCCTATACATCATGAGAAAAATACAGAATTGACATAAATTAATAAATTGTGCTTAGAAATATTGCTGAACATTGTAATGAAAATAGGACAGAAAACACAAGTAAATGAGCTCTAAATACACGTTTGCTATTTAGAGCTCATTTACTTGTGTTTTCTGTCCTATTTTCATTACAATGTTCAGCAATATTTCTAAGCACAATTTATTAATTTATGTCAATTCTGTATTTTTCTGTTGGTTATATATTTTTAATGTAAGGCCTGAAACTCCTTAACTTTCTATCGGACCACTCTCTCAGATGTGCATAATAGATTAAGTTACACATTAGCATATTTGAAGCAAGACTTTCTCATTCAGTCTTCCTTTTTGTCTTCTCTATTTGTATCTTTTTTCTAACTTCACCATAGTATGGGGCGAACACCATTTTTTCCCAACAGAGGGATTAGATTACGTTTCAATTGAGATGATCAGAATAGACTTCATGAGGGCTGATAAAAGACTGAAGATTCCATACAAACCCAGCCTTTTCTTTCTTCTTCTAATGACTACATCGTCATACCCGTACCCTTTCTACATATTGCACAAATAACACTTGTGAGTTCCACTCTAACCCCCCCCCCCCCCCCCCCCTTCTCTCTTTCCAGCTAATATTCTGTGATCTAGTAACTTTTCTCTCATTAAAGCATGTGTTTGGGCCCTCTGAAGTGGGTGAATTCGGTAGAAAAAAATCATGGTATTTGCCCCAAATTGAAGAGTTAAAACTTTAAATCAGAATTACATTTTTACGTCTAAAATGATAGATTATCACAGTATAAGTGATTTCTCCATTTATAACGATTCCTGCTTACCTAATATAAGAGGAACCTTCTTTTGGATGAGCTGGGAATATGAAGGTAAAATGCTTGAAAATGTGA
This sequence comes from Strongylocentrotus droebachiensis, assembly GCA_035222895.1. NCBI lineage: Eukaryota > Metazoa > Echinodermata > Echinoidea > Camarodonta > Strongylocentrotidae > Strongylocentrotus > Strongylocentrotus droebachiensis. The sequence continues at coordinate 325,399 of JAVYIG010000638.1, forward strand.
TACAAATGAAATAACATATTGCCATAATAGTACACTATTATACACACATCTTTTACCTACTGAGTTGATATAGGTATCGGTGTTTACAAAGAGGCAAACAAACAAATTTGTGACTACCGGTAGTAAATCTATCATCTTAGCATACAATCTGTTGTGCATCTGTTAAGGTTGAAACTATGATATTCTGATATTTCATTGTACCCTTGAAGTTACATGTACAACCTCCAAATCAAATTAGATCAAATATAAAGTAATGACACAAACCCGATTTGTGATAAATCCTAATGTGGTTTGTAATATAACATAGGGCATATTTGGATGAGACAGAAGATGAATATAACTTGAACACTGGGCCTGTTGCATAGAACTTACCATTGATGGTAACTTTGCCATCAGTGGCAACTACCATGGTAACAGGGCTCAACAGCCAATCAAAATCAAGCTTTCCATGGTAGTTACCATTGATGGCAAAGTTACAACCAATGGTAAGTTTTGTGCAGCGGGCCCTGGAGTTCAGCACCACCTTGGCAATGCACAGGGACTAGAAACTTATGATTTTTGGAGCAGATTATACATTTTTGGGTACACACCAGTCAACTGACATATCTGCAAAAATGTATTCACCGTACATTTATACTGAGATTTATATTAGTTTAGATCAGACATCCAATCATTTGTGTCTCATAAAAATTAGATCACCTTCATAAAACAGATTATGAATGCAAAAGAGTTATTACATTTATAAATACTATTGAAGTTTGATTTGTTTTCAAATTGTTTCAAGGAACTGCAAATCACATATGGAAATGTATGCATTTGGTCAATAAGCGGGATATCTTTATCTCTATTTCCTTCCCCTTGCACTGGAATGTTCATAGACAGTACCTACTAATACTGCATTATACATTTAGTCACATTGCAAAGACATTGCAAAAAACAAGTAAATCTCTGTCATATATTATTTGAACTGCACTCAAGCCACCAGAAAGAACTTCATACTGAAATGCAACGAGCTGTATAGGAAAACAAGTTAAAGAATATATTGTTTAAAGGTAATACAAAGTTTTGGTTCTGATATATAATTTTCAGACGAGAATAGCAAATCGGTCGATTGTAGTCAAGAAACATTGTTTGAAAGTTAAAGGAATATCAGTCTTGAGAGGGCACTATACAACATAAAGAGTTAATTATTTACTACTTCATCACTTTAGACTCGAATTCAACCGCGACAACGATCATTGAATATGATAAAATCGCATATCGGTATGCTTCCAATATGTTCATTTGAACCAATTTCATTACCCTCAACCAAAACTTTGTATTACCTTTAAAAGCATCTCTCTGATTATTAACTTTCAAAGTACTTTGCAGTAAAAACTCATAGATATACCTATATATGTACATGGATGAACATAACCTATTACTATGCTATGTGGGGGAGAACAAGAACTCATTTGTACACATAGTACTAGTAAGTACAGTATAATGTTGATTTTTCTCATCACAGTGCAATTTCGGTGGTACCTCAAAAGGCTCCTTTTGAATCAATACAGGAATTTTTTAAGAGAGAAACAATTGAGTCTCTTAACTCAAACAAGACAACATTGATATCTGTGTAAACAGATCTAACTTATACTTGACTTATACCATACTTTAGAGTGACTGCTTTTTCAATACCACTTATTTATGATATGTAATGATACGTTATGATAGTTACACTTGAAAAATATAACATTTTCCATTACCAACAAGGCACAAACACACAGATAATATTCCCACCCAAATTCATGTCTACATGTACTTCCAAAGACCAGCCCTCTCAGTATGTCACTCTTACAGATGCTTTTTTGTAAATAAGTAAAATAAATCACACAATAATAGATTATATCTAACAGATTTTCTTATTCTCTCCATAACATGGCATACTTCTTTTTGAGTTGAATTACAAATATTGTATAAATAAAATTTGAATGGAGAGAGATTAAAACTCCATGAAAAGCACACAAAAGTTAATATCTATATGTGCTTTTATTAATATTACTATCATAATTAATTATCATCATTTAACAGTCTCCAATGGCTGGGAGTGAAGGCACACACCTAGTGTGGCCCTGATTCTCCTCTCAAAGGACTGCTGTTTGACATCCTGTCTGAGGAACATTGTTTACATCTCTTTCTAGCAACAGTTTGGGAAACGGAGAGGGGCCCGCTAATACACAGGACAGACTTGTGACATCTGACCTGCTCATGAGAAATATGAACCCACAACCTGTGTGAAAACAGATGCTCTTCAGACTTTTAATAAGAAAACTCACTTCCCAATCTCTTTTAGTAATTTTTTGTGATATTATATTCTTATCCTTTAAAGGCAGCATTACCTCAAACAATACAGACAGCATTCAGTTAAGAAGCAGCAAATAATGCACAAAACAATCATTCCCTTATCATACGCAGCAATCTCATAGATTCACAATATAATTTCATGACTTTTGAAGTCTCATTATAAACATTTTCACGGAAATCACTCTTTGGCAGCAGCTTTCTCAACAAAAATCACATAGCGATTAGTATAACATCTAATTAACAAACATTAAATTGACAACGCACAGTCAACTGACATGGAAATGTGTCTGTTTGGGCTTTAAAATATAATAATAATAATCTGCATTTATATAGCACTTAATACATTTACAATGTTGGCTAAGTGCTCTAAACATATATTATCACCCCGGTCATTGGATTTCAGGCTTGCCCGCACACAATATATGCACATTCTCCACTCCCTGGGGAGCATTCCGGCAAGGTGCCATCTTACATACACTCACCATGCTGAGCAAACTAGATTAACGTTCGCATCCTATCGGGTACCCATATTACATCTGGGATGAGAGTGGCAAATGTAGATAAATGTCTTGCCAAAGGACGTTAGTGCCGAGCTGGGATTTTAATCCCGTACCTTGTGATCTACAGTCTAGTGACTTATCCACTAGACCACAACACCTCTATGTGGCTATTTAAAGTAACCTAATATTTTTGAGACAACAGTGTTATATTCACTGTCGAGTAACATGGAATTATTTAATTTAAGCATTATCATGTACATAAAGAACATACATTTATATTAGGAATGGATCATTTTGGTTTACAAAGGGAAGAGGAAAATTGTTGTTACATTTATAAACAAATTTCCTTAGCAAAACAACTATAGAAACCAAAGGTTTCATTTGTGTTCAAAATCCTACATTTCAACTTACATACACGTACATCAATTGATTTCCTTCTATTACACTACTGTCGTACTGTGCATGAAGCCTAGGATGAGGCATATTTGTGTCATAAATAATTCATTTCATATCACATCATCCAAAGTCCATTGAAAAAAACTTAGTCCTGATAACTTAGTCTGCATACATGTTCATGACATATCATTCAAAATACTCTTTCCACCCTGTGCAGATCCTTGAGTCCCACATGCATCTATCTGTGTTAGTCATAAATCTGACTGCTGTTGCCACCAGACAATGATGCATTGCCAGAGAATAGGAGGGGTGGTGTGTTGCCTGGTAGGGGATGATGATGTTGACCTGAATAACTGTTGCTCTTAAACAGGGCACCATAACCAACCTGAGGCAAACTTTGCGGCGTGTTTATCAATGATGGAATGTCATTCATTGAATTACTGTAATAAGGGATGGATGATAAAGAACAGAAAAGAAGTAGTAATCTTCAATTCAATATAATACTTTCTTTATGTGTGTAAAACAATTTCTTAAAATCTCTTTCATTGTAACAAAAATTAAGCCTAGCATTCCTTTTATTAAAGGTCTGAAAATGAGTGTAACATCATTTCATCTTTATGGACATGTTTGGTTAATGCATACCGGTATTTCAAGCAAGGAAGTGGGAAGGTGCATCTAGGGTACTACATACATGTACATATTAGTTCACCTTGCAAATTAAAAAGTTCACACTTGACAGCTACATGTGATATAACCTGAGATTACTGCTAACTCTTTCTGAAGTACATTTTTACTAGCTCTTAGCACTGGCCTGAAGTACCAGAAAGACACTATCAACATTTTCATGTACCTGAGAAATTCCACATACATGTCCTATTCAATCTTGTGTGGCAATTAATGGACATGTCAAGGACTAAATAATATTGAATCTTTATTTCTGTTTATAATTTCATGCAAGTCAGTGGCAGAACAAGGAAATGACTTACAAAATAAGTGACTTCCTAGAGAAACAGTGAGCCTACTGAAATGCGGAAGACCAATTTAAATACTCATATCTATGCAATGACATAGCATTTGTTCAGAAACTAGAAATTTGCCAACATATTTTGTTGTTGAAATATAAACTTACAACATCAACATAAACCTTTCAGATTCTGAAGGTTATGATCACAAAAACAGGAAAGGGCTAAAATGTACCAAACATAGAAATGATTTTCAAAGGATATGAGATCAATGACATGAACTTTGTTCAAAATATCATGCTTTAAGACAATAATATAGTTCCAAAACAGAAGTCCAAAATGTCAGGATATACTTCTTTGATTGTCAAATGAAGAAACTGAAACAAAGTGATATACATGTACTTACTGTCTCATATCAGTAGTACTAACCGTTCTGGTCAGATCATCATCACTATTATAGCGATTGGGATTGTCAAAGAAGTAGGCTTTAGATGGTGTTTTGCTACCAGACTTCACTTGTGGAACAATTTGCTGTGTAAAAATAGGATAAATAAAGATAAGGACATACACTGTTTAAGCTTTTATGGTGAGGTACAGTAAATTGAAATATGATAGTAGGAATAAATACTATAAAAAGGGAATGGCGTGGACTTTTTTTCCCTGCTGGAAATAATACCATTAAAAATAGAAATCTTGAGCACCAATTGTCATAAAACATAATAAACACACAAGGAATAATCACTTCAACATTTCTAAATACAAAATTGAGTTTTGTTCATGGTGCCCTGGGTTTATTTTCATTTATTTGTGATCAAAGAATAACCTAAATCATTTACAGGGTAGTGAATCGCTTTAAAGTATAAGCAATACAAAATGTAGACTTACTTTAATCTGCAATTGAAATAAAAAGAACATTTTGATAGCCTGATCTACAAAAAAGCATTGCCACCCAAACATATAAAATAGTACATTATAGAATGCACTAGATAGTCACAAACATTATAAATCTTTTATATTCCTTAGAATTTACTTTGCTATGTTTTTCTTCAAATCTTTATCAAATCATATTTTGAAAAATCAAAAGATTTTCTATGTGTGCAATGGGCAATCATTAATTGTTTTCACAATTGGTACTGTTTGCATGAGCATTAGTCACCCCAACACCCACCCTACAAGCATGGATTAGTTACTGGCTTTGGGTATTACTGGAGTAATCCACCTTCACCTTTAAGATGGTAATAACAAGTTGATATGACGTCAACTCACCACAGTAGAGGCAAATCTTTTAACACGGAAGAAGACGACCAGGATGAAAGTAGGCAGGAACTCCCAGACAAACAGAACAACACCAAATGCTAGAAAGTGGTTCCCTTTGAGCGTAATTAGGTCCGCCTGATCATCAAAATAGAACAGATATATTACAAGGAATTAAACAAGGATTAACTCAGGAAGTATGAATAATCGATTCATATCAAGAGAAAGCATCAACCATGCAGATATTGATAATGTAAATGGGACATATAAACTGTATATGAACGCTTATTTACTGCAATAGTTAATCATGAAAGATAAATGTGGGATTTATTAAAAGAGAAAACATGAAAGGTGTAAATATACAGAGCTGCCAACCTTGTGCGACCAAAAAAAGGAATTTCAAGCACAAAAAAGGGATTCATAAAAACGAAACTTACAACCATGCACGACACACTTCCAATGCAGAAATGTTCATTCATCATGCATTTTTTTTCCATACAAGCAGGTAATTTTGTTGGTGGTTATTTTGATATTATCGGCATTTCATTTTTATTGAGAATATTTTTCTCTTCAAGTATTTTTTTTAATTAGTTTTCTATTGAATTTGTGATCAAATCACCATTTTAGGGCAGTTGTTTGACGTGCGTATGTAAAAAATAAAAACAAAATAAAAAACAAAAATAAAAACAAAAAATAAAAAAATTATTAAAAAACGTATTTTATGAAGAAAAAACGTAATACCGTAATTTGGAGGAAAAAACTGAGTAATTCCGGCAAAAACGGAATGGTTGGCAGCTCTGGATATACAATGTAAATGTATCATAGGAACTTCAGAGCATCTGAATGCAATTTTACTTTGATAATAATCAAGTTTCAAGAGAGATAATAGATAAGAGAACATTTTAATCATGCTAAAGACAAATAACAAATAAGGTATATGAATGCTAATTTACTTAGATATTAGGATATTGTATCCTAATCCACTTCCAAACTGAAAATGAAACTTTAAAGCCCCAAGGTGACAAACCTTGAAAATCAAAAGGCAAATATTTTGTCTTGCATAACACACACCATTATACTCTTTGAAGGAAAAATCCAGTTTATATGCAGGGATGATAGTGAGCACTAATTTTTGTTCCCTCAACCACCACCACCACCACCACCACCACCACCCCCCCCCCCCTCCCCTCTTCAGTAAAAAAAAGGATTCAGGGGGGAAATGGCACCTAACAACATTCCCCCCTTTTGAGTAAGAAAATTGGAAAAAGTAGGGGAAAATTGGAAAAAGTAGGGAAAAATCTGGGAAAATAGGGGGAAAATCGGGGGGAATCTGGAGGAAACAAAATCGACTTTCTTCTCAACAAAGATTATGTGGGGCCTTGTCATTTTTATCTTTTACAAGTTAGTTTTCTGCATACAAGGATTAATATATAGAACTGTCTTACTGACACTAATCTAGATATTATCTCATACTCCTACTGTCTGTCTATGCATAATCAAAATGAACGTGGCATACTTTTATTGAATTCTCTATCCCCATCCTCCAAATATGATATATGTACAAAGACCAACCTACATCAAGGAATGGATCAAGATGCCACTAACCTGGTCTGAGACATTGATCCAGTCGTATCCAAAAGAGGGGCATCGGACCCAGGAAACAGCAATGACATTATACACAGTTCTGGTTACATACAGGAGGATGATGACTACACATGCAACACAGGCTTGACCTACTGTGGTTCCCTGCATGATCATGGGTAAAGAAAGAGATCAGTGTATGTCATCTTAGAGATCAGTATTTCTATATTTTACCAAGTAAATGCAGTACCAGAACGGACATGATCACTATGTGTATAATTTGTTTTTTATAAACATGCATCAATAATATCAGATAACGTACATCATGGGACCGACTTTAAACATCGCTACCGAACCGAAAAGATGTGACTAAGTTTTCTGAGGCAGTTTCACGTTTTTTTAACGATTACGTAGAGTGTAATACACTTCATATTTCTGAAACTTATAACAAAGAGTTCAGTGAATAAGCTGCCATTCATTAACACATAATAAAAACATAGGGCATCTTTTGTGGGGCCGTTTACTTTGCCATATTTGAAGGAGCCTCAAGATTTGGTTAGTAGGTGAAGACAGAGAACATAAGGCTGACCACCAGAACAAGGTCAATGACTCATAGTACTGGATATTTGTTTCATGGTCAAAGATATTTGATATTGGTGATAATCTGTACCTTGACATATATTTGACTTTGGTGATAATCCTTGCTGAAAAAAAAAAAGTGAAAATCAAAAGATCTGATGAAAGTAGCATTACGCTTCACATCAAATCTTCTGTTGAATCTCATTGTTTTCCATGTGCAATTTCAATGTTTGCAAAGCCTCAGGAATAACATTATGCCCATAATTATGGACTTAAAAATGGAACTATTTGGCTGGCATTAATCATTTAGATGTCTGTAAAGTTCTGATAAGAACCTCCTATGATTGGCTGAAAGTATGATCAAGAAAACAATAATCCTTTAAAAGGCAGGGTACCGGTTACAATCAAAATTAAGCCTCTGACGTAGACAGGAGATGGGATAGATCCTACTGAAGATCTTGTCTATCGTATCCCATACTTGTACGAAAGACTCCTGCATTATGAAGGATTTCTGGTTCAGTCTGAATTTATAGCATCATATTACATTAACATGATAAAACGCAGGAAGGGGAATCAATCAAAAGCAGAATTTTGATGAGAAATTATCAAATAAATAGCAAACTAGGGTTAAATTAAAATTACCAAATCTACGTTGGCAAAAAGGACTTCAAAACATCTGCAATCCCAAACTACTTTGGCTGGTCTTATATATTCTAAATGTCTTTAAAAGCATTTGAGAGTACTTTTGAGGGGAAATTCTTGTACAGCAGACTCTTTAAAAAAAATCATAAAACAGTTTTATAATGATTTTAATCGTGTATCGCAGTTTGTAATTGGCAGGAAAATTTGACATATCAGCAGGCAGGCTTTATCTTTTGAAATGCTCTTTCATGCTTTAAATTCAACAGTCCCATGCACAATAATTTGTCTTTATGGATTTGATACGATCTGATCAAACATTCATTCCTTGAAATGCGAGAGCACCGTATGGCAGCCGTGCTAAAGCCAGGGTAATAATCATAAGCGCCAGGAGGGTCAAATCTGACTGACATGAGCGCTATACAAGAACCCACTATTATTATTATATATTATTACAAATACCTTAGAAGATCTCAAAAATGGACGGGTAGAGGTACATGTACATGTACTTCATGTTTAAACATAAATGAGTATTCTCTCATATATACACAATGTAATCCTTTTAACAAATTGTAATAACAATCTACAGTATTTGCTATATACAGTGTATGTATATACAAAGAATGACTCTAGAGAGACTAAAAACTTTTAAAGAAACTTCATTAACGAAAGAAAGATGCCGAGGTAGTAGAGACCTCATCACCTGAGCTGATGCTACACTCACCCTTGCCTCAAGGAGCACGTTGGCTGACGTCATGTGTGTTATCTTCCAGATACAGATGGAAAGGCAGACGGCTGCAAGGAGGAAGAGACCCTCATTGAGGATAACTCTAGTGGTGAGTGTGTTGTGTTTAGCTTGCTCGCTGTCTAACACACGGATCAAGATCCCTGACACCAGGTTGATCACAGTGAACAGCAGGGGCAGGATGATGATGGCGAGTCGAAGGCGCCACTTGTAGCGCCGGTACTGGTCAGGATCAAATCGCACTCGCACTTTTAATATCACCTGTGAAATTATTGAAATAGGGAACAAATAAATTGAGTGCTTTGATGGATTGGTCTGGTAAGACATAACAAGGGAAATGCTCTTGGCGGTATTGCCTGCAATCCCTGCATTGAGCAATTCGATATGATGACAAATTGAGGTTGGGACATTATTTAAAGGCAGGGTGGCCCATTAGCAGGCCCCAAAAAATGAAATCCTCTGAATATAATCAGCATTTTGAAGTGAATATTGACTAAGAATCATCAGAAGAATTATTTACTATTATTGTACCAAGATTGATAACTTTCATGAAATATGAACATACATGTACATGTATAACAAAAACTGATTTATTAATTCTCATATTAAGTTGTGAAAACCTTTGACCTTGACTTTGTGACCTAGAATTTGTGTCATATGATTTGTGATACTTGATAACCCTTGGGTACAAGTTTCATGGAATTTGAACAAACACTTTTGAAATTATGCTAAAAATACAAAATGTTGATGTTGATGCCACAGCAAAGTCTAAGTTTGTAGACCTGAACTGACATTTGACCTTGACTTTATCACCTTAAAGACTAATCACATTTTGGTGATACCCTTACGTTCAAGTTTCATGGAAAAGGAATGTATACTTTCAAAATTATGATAAAAATTCAAAAACTTAACCTTGCATGTAGGTTAAGTTTTTGATGTTGACGCCGCCACCGGAAAAGTGGCGACTACATATACATGTATGTCTCGCTTTTGCTACATGTACATGTATGCAGGGGAGACAAAACAGTGAAATCATGATTTATAAGTAGGGGGAAAAAATTCAGAGTTCTACACTTAAAATGTTAAACTTAAAAATAATACCGATTAGCACTAGGATTAACAACTTGTTTTCTGTAAAGTGTTGGTCACATGGGGAGGGAAAAAGTCTGATTGTGCATTCACCCATCATCACAGACTGATAGATATTCATAATCTTGGTAATAAAAACAAATTCCCCTGTAATTCAACAGATCAAATACTTTCTCATGAAGGCAGACAAGAATCCATTAACCTATCAATTATTTCAAAATGCATCTACATTTTGTTCTATTTAAATATTTTTTTCTTTATAAAAACAACAATTAAAAATTAAAAAAAATAGGGAGACACATGATGCCATATCCTTAACCTTATGTACCCTTCCCTGCCCCCCTCCCAAAAGAAAATCCCAAAAATCAATCAATATCAGTCTTCTAAAGTTCTGATGTTAATTGGTACTAGCAATACTGTAATGAAATGCAAGACAAAAATAGGACTGAGCTTAAACATGTACTTGAGAAGGAAATGTTGCAGAAATCCTGTTTAGCATTAACGAAGCCAACGGTCCCTTTCCTGTGAGAACTCTAAAAATAACCCAGCTAGAGGTACAAAGCAGATTACTTGTCTAGGGCATAGTCCTGACATTTGCAGAACATTGGGGAAAGGGGCAGGTGAAAAGAAACACTTTTATTTTAAATTTCTTCACTTTTTTATTTTTATTTTTATTATTGTCAATATAAAGTGACTTCAATGGATGAGCAATAGGTATTTGGATACAATCTTTGTACAGTACATGTACATGTATTGTTCACAACTATGAATGTTAATATTGTAATTTTATTCTAAGTTTAAACTATATCTCTTTAGAAATGAAGGAGGCCTCATAATGACCTTGGCATGTAATGTAACATTCAAGGACAGATGTTAGGAATGGAAATATTATTCTTTTTTTTTCTAATTATGTATATAATGTTCGCTCACTTTCTCATAATGGTCATCTTAATAAACCTAAACCTTCTACATGTAGAATGATACGTTCATGTAGATCAAACATTTAAAAATGTATATCGAATATTTAATAATAATAATAATAATAATAATTAACAACATTTGTATAGCGCTTATCACAAAATATGTCTCTAAGCGCTTAAGAAAAATAGAAAGAGAAGGAATTACAGCCAAATATTAAGTTATACATAATAGATAGTGGACAATCAAGGGGGCTGCATATGCAAATGAAAAAGGCTATTTAGTGTTTAAAGCGCCTGTAAATGTAAATTAAAACTTTTAAAGTGGAGTTGCATTGATTTTATATATTGATGTAATTTGTGTTATTGCATAAGGGGAGGTTATATTGAACGAATTTATCAAAATTTCCCGCTTGTAAACATTCAAAGTTAACGTTTGTCATCAATTTTAAAACGGTAAAATACTGTTCCACTTTCGCATAATTTGAAGACCTCGCTGAGCACTACCGAGATTTGTGACATCACTCAAGGGACCAGATTAGTGTAAGCAGACAATGTCCCATAACAATGCAACATTGCTAGTGCCTGCTTCGTCAAAGCTCCTTCACTTATTTCTCTTACCTCACCAGCGTCATTGTAACTATTTGATCCATTGCCTCCCTCTAAAATGCAACAAACACCATCCAATCTATTTTTCGTCAGGCTTTTCAATTCGAAAGTGGACTGATGCACTTCATTGTTTTTTTAAATCAATAATTTATCCTTGCTATAAACGCTTTTAAGCAAAGGATTATAATCATCAGCATCAGCCCCACTTCCCTTTTACAACAGTGTGAACAAAATTCATGTTTAAAATTAATCAAACTCTTATTATTGAAAAGTAATTACACTGAAAATATGTTCATGACCGGTAGTTATATTGTCTGATACACAGTTGTCCTACGACTTATATGATTGTCATCTGTAAGCTAGCTGGTTTCTAGTGATATATCATAGGCACTTACCAATACATGTAAATGTATACCCCATGTTTTATTATGTTTTATGTACATTAAGAACATCATTGCTGGAGCTTAATATTTACAATCTAGTTCTGAAAAGGCTGAAAAGTTGTTCAAAACAAAAGAAGCTCTGGAAAAAATATCAAATTATCTCCTTCATTTTAAAATCTTTATCAATAACAATATATAAAAGGGATTATAACGAAAATTACAATTTACTTTCACATGTTTGATATCAATCACTTCAGAAGAGAAATACATGAATAACAAACAAATTTGGCCAGAGTCATGTCGGGAATTTTATAAAGTTTTGTTGACGTTCAGCCATGCATGAAGTCGTTTGTCTTCTTTGTTTGTTGTTAAGGCAGGCAGCCAGTGGAGCGGATTCGTTTAATAAAATTATGGAAATGCAAGCATTACGTAAACAAACAGAACTTTGTTATTCCTCGCTCATTTTTCCTGATTGAGGTGTCATATGAAAGGGCAAAAAAAGAACTTTCTAGAAATGTTATTTTCTCTTTGAAATTCAGATACCATTTGCCAAATGACTTTTAAAGGCTAAGTCCACTTAAAAAATTATTTGCTTTTAACAGATGAAGAAAAACAAGAGAAACAGAGCAAACAAAATTTGAGTAAAATCTGATAACTAATAAGGAAGTTATGAATTTTTGAAAAACTATGAAAAACTATGGAACAATGGAAATCATTACACAAATTGCGAATTTGGTTATCAGTATGTGATGTCACTATTTATCAATTGCTTGCAGCTTCATATATTTAATCCAATTAATTTCCCTTTTTATCCCCCAAAACTTTATTTCCTCATGCCTTTGCCCAGGTTTTATGATTTGTATCAAATTGCGTGCATGATATTTCACAAAATCTTTTATGAACTTTGAAGAATTGATACTATTTTCTGAATATATGGTATATTCCTAATTATTGATTTTTATATAAATAGTTTATCAAAATTCAAATTTGTCAGGATTTAACTGAAAAAAATGTACTCTATATTAGTGTATCCACACAAAAACATATTACTATCAATATAATTTGGATGCTGGTATGAGGAAATAAGATTCTTAGGGGGAAAATGGGAAATTTATATTATCAATATAAAGAAAACAATTAGTGGATAGTGAGGCAACGATGTAAAAAACTCATGGGCGTGTTGCCAATTTGTCTTGTGATTTTCAAAGTTGTTCATATCATTAAAAATTCATAACTTTCTGATTAGTTATCCAATTTTCTTCTAACTTTTTTTGATTGGTTGTCTTATTTCTCTGCTTCTATTGAAAGTAATATATTTTTGGAGAGGACTTGCCCTTTGGGTACTGGTTGCTCTGACAAGACCCAAAATTGTGCTAATATGTCAACAATACTTCAACGAGAAACAAAAGGAATGAAATAGTCACAAATGTGTAGTTGAGACTTACCTGGGCAAAATATAAGATAAGCAGACACAGACTGGTAAACTGGAGACATACAGGAAATCCAAGCAGAAGCCAATAGAGGATAAATGCAAGCATATTCACCTCCGAAGCATTGAGAATGTAAAATGAAAATAAGGTAGTCCTTAGTGCCGACCAGAACAGGCACAGAAAAAGAAATACAGTCTGATAGCTGAAGCGCTTATGCCCGTAGTAGAGGATCAAGAAGAGTTGGATGTAAATGAATAAGAAGAGGAGTCCATAGAGAACGATGAAGGTGACGGCAAGGGCAAGCTCCACATGCGGCGACACAATGGGCTCCCAAGGAGGCACAGTGGGGAGCGGGGCGAGGGTGCTTATTGGGAGAGACATTGTTGGTTTGTTGGTTCCTAATCAAAAGGTATCATCAGCTAAACTAGTACTGGAAGTCTTGGCTCCTCATTCAGCTGCAAGTGAAGTTGATACATCAACCCTTGCATGGACATCTGGAAGAAAAAAAGGAAAAGAGGATTACACACACATAACAAATGACATGATATGCTTCATTGTTGTGTGTCAAATAAATGATTTAGTGTGTCCATCAAAATGGATCATGGCGACCTTTAGGGAGCAAGTGTTACTCAAGAACCCGGAGGAACATTCATGGCCCTATGGCTCTGTAGGGATAGCTGTTACATCAAGCCAATTAAAATATGAAATGCTCAAGTTACTTTCTTTAAGGAAAAATTTCATATCATCAAAACATCAATGTTTTTAATCTTCATTTTGTGGAGTTTTTATTTTAATGAACATTTTAATGCTGTCATAGCCTCTGTGAGAGCCTCCAATAGACTTCTTCCATATTCAGGCGAGTATAGTATTTTGAAAGCTTTACTTTATTTAGTGTGTGTAATACTCATGTGACAGTTATCGAAACAAGAATAGAAAGGGAAAAAAGGAAACCGAAAAGTCATAATTAAGAAAGTTATGAGCAGAGAAAGGGAGTGCCGGTAGTACCAATTCCTACTGTCATTGAGCATTGAGCATACAACTCAAGTCTGATCACTCTCTCTCCCTCCACACGTGAACTTATTGCACAGCTCACCATGCAAAAACCATGCTATCGCGTTTTTAAAATCTCCTATCTTGACAATGATATGGCCAGTATAGACTGTTATCCAGTCTAATTCACTAAAAATCAGTGCTAATATCCTTTTGAAACTCTTATGAGTCTCACAGGGTAGTGTGTGAACGAGCTTGATGCCATGTGTGAAGGCATGAAAGAAGGGACTTTAGGTGAGACAAGCTAGTGTGACAGACCTGTGTAGACTTGTTAGAAATAGAAGCAAATAAATATTCATATTTTAATAATGTTTATGAAATTAAAAAGTCAAGCCTCCGTCTCAGTGCAAAGATGATGTCATCTTTCACAGTTTTCAATCTCATTTTAAATGGCTAGAGCTATGGGGCTCAAACTTAAGTGAGGTTGACTTCAAAATCATCTTCCCTGAATGGTCATTTAGTGAAGGTTGATAAATAATAGACAAAAATATTGTCTTATTATAAGAAATTTCAAGTAATTTGTGTTGCCTTTTATGGCCATCTAATAAATTATTTTCTATCAAAAGTTTGTTTGCTAAATACTGTTAGATTCCATGTTTTTAGTGTCTACCGGTCCAGTTGCCAGTGAAGTTTTGCCACCTATAAAATAAGTTTTTTTAAAGGACGATTTTGTTGCCCCCCTTAAGTTTTTAATTTTGATGCAGAGCACATATCACTTTATCAGAGTTAAACACTCACAGGTGTTTTGTTAGATCTTATCTCGCCTCCAAACGATGAAAGTAGGGCACGTAGAACTTTAGCTTACATCTAGCGCATGCCCATTACGTTGATCCGGTCTGAGCCTCATTTTCCTAAATTGGCGTCTACAAGGGCCCTTCTGATTGGCTATCGCTGGCTGTCATTCGCTCAACGTTTTTAGTATTAGTGCCAGGAGAAAGCTACAAGTTCGTAATGACGTGCACAGTTTTTCCTTCATAATCATTTTGCCTTGCGCGTAGACTGGAAGGGATGAGATTTAGATGACTTCATGCGCAGCAAGAGTTTAAAATACGGCTGCAAGATTTTCAACATGGATGTCGATTTTGACCCATAATTTCCTAAAAAGGGACCAGTAAACAGATTATTTCAGTCAAGTTGGCAAGTGGAACCGATATATAATAGCCTATTTTCAATATGAGATGCACCGGATATAGACTCTAGTCTAGGCTAGATCTATGCATCCTGTGAAATATGGAATTTGGGCGTAAGTTTGGCCAAGTTTGGTGGATAGATCAATCCACGTAACCTACACCGTAGCGCCTATAGTCGGTTTCTGTCTCTAAATAGAGAGGAGCCGACCATACCCAAATCAGAGGCTAACGAACGAAAGAGACAGAAATTTCAGTCCAACTCAGAATCAGATTCAGATCATCTAGATTTACTCAAGACTAGAGTCAGAACATTGACTCTAGATCTAATCATGAAAAACTCATTCAGTCATTGTCACACACCCGTCAATTGAAGAAAAAAAATACATGAACTCAACGCTATATACTACTATAACTTATAAGCCTAACTTAAAACTTGTAGCCTAAGCCCAACTTAGGTCAGTAGCGCGTAGATCGACGATCAGCTCAGCTCCGCAGGATTCCCATCGCGAGAGATTCAGCTGCGCAATGCAAATGCCAAGGGAAGGCAATCCGATGCCTCAACTTCAAGCAGTGCCAAAAATAGACATAACAAAATGACAAATAATATAGTAAAAAAGCTTGGCAATGGTACCTAACCTACCAAAACTATTTCAGAAGATATAAACGATCATATACATGTAACGTTTATATCGAAACAACCTTAGTAAATGGTAAATTATTAAGGTCTTCTCACCTCCGAAACGCCCACATTATCAAGGCACCTGATCGGACAACTGAAAATTTCCATATACCGGGTAAGCTGAAATTATCGATCAAAAACATCACACAGCACCGCTAAGGTGTAGTCTAAAAAAGGAGAAAAGGATAGAAAAGTTATATATACATAATGTGCATATCTTTTTCTTTTCGGGAGTTGGGTGGGGGGGGGGGGGGGGGGGTAATTTAGTGCAGGGTTGTGAAGAAAAACAATATTTATTCCAAAAAAAATCCACCCAAAATCCACACAAAAAACAGTTATTAATTTTGTATACGTTTTTTTAAAGTCAATTGCACTATCACTTACTGCAGTATTTCTCTAAAAATCGATTACAGTTAACACCAGTTGTGACATTATGAGCAATTAATTATATTGTATTTATGTTGGTTACCAATTGATAAAAAAGGGCTTTGTTTTAAATAGTTTCAGTTTGTATAATCTAGGACTATGGAAACTGTTTTGCTTCTATATATGTTATGTCAGTACGAAAGGAATTGGAGTTTTGAGAAATAATTCAATGAAATGAAACAAAAAACAGAGGCGATCGACTGTGGCGGGTATAAGTATAATGGCCCCCGCGGGTAAACAATGAAATTGTATATTCTTGCAGATTTAACCCTAAAAAACATAATTTCAGGAAATTCGCACGGGATTACGGAAATCATAGATAGCTCCGGAGTAAACTTCTTACATTATAATGCATGAGTCCGCTATATATAATAATGTATAAAAGCTTCAAAATCCAGGCCGGTTGGCTTGTAGTTAAACTGACATTAATATTCAAAGTTCTTGTAATAGCATTCAAATGTCAGCATAAATTGGCTTCTTACAACAGCTTCAAGAGTACCATACAATATTATTAGGCAGCTTCATTCTAGTTCCAGACAGTTGTTTGTCCCCCTTATATAGCGGTATTTACATTATGGGCATAGAGCATTTCAACATATACAGTCCCTCAACTATAATTATGGAACAAACTTAAAAAATGTTCTTCTCTTGATCTATTTAAGCTTCTGTTAAAAAGTCTTACCTTTTTCAAACGTACTTGTGTACCATTCTTCATACAATACAATGTATACAGGTAGTTTCCAGTTTGGATAGTTATTCTTATGTTCTTCTTTGTTCGTACTTACTTCTTGATTTTTTTTTCTATTTTCATAGCGCTTATATAGAGACTTAATTGTAATTTGCGCCTTATAAAAACTGAGTATTGTCATTAATATTATCAGATTTTGGGCACCCATGTTTCCCGGACGTCTTTTATAGTGTCGAATCCTGCATATTGGCGTATTTTCATAAGGGAGCCGAGGTCTGATGGCTGGATCTCAGCAACCATCCCGTTCACATGTTTCATGAGGGTGCGAATTAAGCAAGCGAGCAAAAAGAAAACACCCCAAAACCTTTATTAGGGTAAAGACCTTATATATATCAATATGCGGGTTAAGTATGTAGTTTTCTATTGACTTCTTCCTCAAACCACAATTCATTGATTCATTTTGGTGATTTTTTTCCCTTTCCTCGAGTGCAGCCTGCGGGTCACATGCCAGTGCAATTATATACCCCCGTATAGAATATCCCTTTTGGATCAGATGTTGAACTAATGATTTGAAACATTTAAACAAAATGTGTGCAAGCTTCTCCTGTCAGCGCAGGAGCGGCGGAGCGACTGCCAAAGTGGGAGTTTGGGGGGCGAGGGGGGGGGCACACCGACAAAAAAGGGCACTTTCTGGAAAAGAAAGGGCACATACAAAGGGAAATCTCAAAGCGAAAATATACAATTTTTTAGACATTGTTAAATACCCCTACATCGTGATAATATTATCATGGATGATTTAAATATGTGTAATTCTCTTACACCATACAAAACATGCATCATACCTTGCAGTTGGATGTGAAGGTCTGAAAATTCAGTTGCGAGCGAGCGAGGAAAAACCGCAGTGCGAAAAATAACATCTTATATAGAGGAAAAGACCCAATCCTGATGGGGTACAAGATGGGGGTACAAGTACACTTGTCAAAGTAGAACGAGCATCTCTCAGATTTTAAACTGGGGCAATTATCAGAGATGAAAGGGGCACTTGTCCTTAATGAAAATGAATAATTTCTCGTAACTGAAAGTGGTCATTTACCAGAAATAAATAGGGGCATTTATGAGAAGGGGAAGGGACTTTTTTTTAATGGGGGGTATACTTATCATTAGGAACAGGGGCACTTATTACTAAAGAAGTGGCACTTGTCAAAATAAAAGGGCCGCCTCTCAGATTTAAATAGGGCAATTAGGCCTATCAGAGGTGAAGGGGGCACTTATCAAAAGCGAAATGGGACACATCTCGTATCTGAAAAGGTGCACTCACTATATAGAGATTAAAAAGGGCACTTTTGATAATGGAAATGGACACTTATTGTAAAGGAAAATTAGAACTTTTCGAAGGAAAAGGGGCACGTGTAAAAATATAAGGGGCACGTGTCAAATTAAAAGGGGAATTTTGAAGTTAATAGGGGCACTTTGGGGTACTTGAAAAAGTGGGAGCACTGTACGTTGTACCTCCTTGTCCCCTCCCCGGAGGGCTGTCTCTGTGTCGTCAGCGTACCGAGAAATAAACAGACATACATATTTCAACAAGGCTCAAGGTTTGAAGATTTAACAATTTTTAAACAGGAACATTCAAGCAGACCGCCATGGTCTATACGATTGGCAAAGTCGGAAAGATGTGAAGAAGGTGATTGAGACCAACATATTGGTCTCGGGGGCTTTATCCTCTTAGGCTGCCGGTATCAGGGGCGGATCCAGGGGGGGGGCAAAAAAATGTTAACCACAATTTTGTTTGTAATGCTCAAGGGAGGGGGGGTGCAGGCGCGGATCCAGGATTTTCCAATAGGGGGGGCCGGAAATTTGAAAATTGCGCAGATCGTTTTTTCAACTCAACATACCAATACTGACAAGGTCATATTAGAAGCACCATACCAAATTTTTAACATTTTCATCGGGGGGGGGGGGAGGAGCGGGGGGGGGGGCTATAGCCTCTTGCCCTAAAAAAAAGTATTTTTGGGGTTTCGCAATTCGGCTAGTGAGCGAAGCGAGCGAGCAAAAATTTGAGCATGATATGTATATTGTGAAAGTGTTATTTATCACCAAAATAAACGAGAAAAGATATCAAAATTCATATTCGGGCAGCTCGCTGTCCCCCCCCCCCCCCCCCCCCCATTACGTGCAAAGCTATGATGTTTCATGAAATTATTAGAGAAAGAAGAGGATTCGTTGTACCATTCTCGACTTGTATTCCTTGTCTGAATTCAGTTCCTCCCCCTCCCGCGCATAGCGCGGAAGCTTTGACCTTTCATTAATTATTAGAGAAAGAAGACGATTTGTTGAAACATTCTCGACTCGTATTCCTTGTATGAATTGAATTTTCCCCCTCCCGCGCGAAGCGTGGAAGCTTTGATGTTTCATTGAATTATTAGAG
Source organism: Strongylocentrotus droebachiensis (assembly GCA_035222895.1). NCBI lineage: Eukaryota > Metazoa > Echinodermata > Echinoidea > Camarodonta > Strongylocentrotidae > Strongylocentrotus > Strongylocentrotus droebachiensis. The sequence continues at coordinate 345,227 of JAVYIG010000638.1, forward strand.
AAAGAAGATGATTCGTTGTTCCATTCTCGACTCTTAATCCTTGTTTAAATGCAGTTTTCCCCCACCCGCGCGAAGCGTGGAAGCTTTGATGTTTCATTAAATTATTAGAGAAAGAAGAGGATTCGTTGTACCATTCTCGACTCTTAATCCTTGTTTAAATGCAGTTTTCCCCCTCCTGCGCGAAGCGTGGAAGCTTTGATGTTGCATTGAAGTATTAGAGAAAGAAGAGGATTCGTTGTACCATTCTCGACTCTTAATCCTTGTCTGAATTCAACTCCTCCCCCTCCCGCGCAAAGCGCGGAAGCTTTGACTTTTCATTAATTATTAGAGAAAGAAGACTATTCGTTTTTCCGTTCTCGACTCTTAATCCTTGTATGAATTCAATTTTTCCCCTCCCGCGCGAAGCGTGGAAGCTTTGACCTTTCAGTAATTATTAGAGAAAGAAGACTATTCGTTGTACCATTGTCGACTCTTAATCCTTGTCTGAATTCAGTTTTCCCTCTCCCGCGAGAAGCGCGTAAGCTTTGAACTTTCATCGTTTCATTAAATTATTAGAGAAAGAAGACTATTCGTTGCACCGTTCTCGACTCTAAATCCTTGTTTAAATGCAGTTTTCCCCCTCCCGCGCGAAGCGTGGAAGCTTTGATGTTTCATTAAATTATTAGAGAAAGAAGAGGATTCGTTGTACCATTCTCGACTCTTAATCCTTGTCTGAATTCAACTCCTCCCCCTCCCGCGCAAAGCGCGGAAGCTTTGACCTTTCATTAATTATTAGAGAAAGAAGACTATTCGTTGTACCGTTCTCGACTCTTAATCCTTGTATGAATTCAATTTTTCCCCCTCCCGCGCGAAGCGTGGAAGCTTTGATGTTTCATTGAATTATTAGAGAAAGAAGAGGATTCGTTGTACCATTCTCGACTCTTAATCCTTGTCTGAATTCAACTCCTCCCCCTCCCGCGCAAAGCGCGGAAGCTTTGACCTTTCATTAATTATTAGAGAAAGAAGACTATTCGTTGTACCGTTCTCGACTCTTAATCCTTGTATGAATTCAATTTTTCCCCCTCCCGCGCGAAGCGTGGAAGCTTTGATGTTTCATTGAATTATTAGAGAAAGAAGAGGATTCGTTGTACCATTCTCGACTCTTAATCCTTGTCTGAATTCAACTCCTCCCCCTCCCGCGCAAAGCGCGGAAGCTTTGACCTTTCATTAATTATTAGAGAAAGAAGACTATTCGTTGTACCGTTCTCGACTCTTAATCCTTGTATGAATTCAATTTTTCCCCCTCCCGCGCGAAGCGTGGAAGCTTTGATGTTTCATTGAATTATTAGAGAAAGAAGAGGATTCGTTGTACCATTCTCGACTCTTAATCCTTGTCTGAATTCAACTCCTCCCCCTCCCGCGCAAAGCGCGGAAGCTTTGACCTTTAATTAAATATTAGAGAAAGAAGACTACTCGTTCTACCGTTCTCGACTTGTCAGAATTTTCAAAAATGTTTCTTTGTCTGCTCCTTACTGCTCCTACCGCCCCTGGCTACGCGCCTGCTTTAAAGGGAAAATGAAACAATCATGATTGTGATAGCACACAATAATGTAGAAATGAAAGAAGTTTTGTGTTATCGGGCGAGGGCCGGGGCGTAGTGACCAAGCGAGATATTGCAATGTTGAATGCTGAAATTATGCATTCTAGAAAATCCCTAAGCCCAATAATTATGTACGTTCTTTCCGCTATATTTCTCTCTAGCTATATTTCTAAATTTCCTGGGAGACGTGTCCCCCTATCGGGCCCAGGATTGCCGCCCGGCTGTCCATGATTACTACCAACACGAGTTCAAATACAAGCACAAGCGAGTTGGTATGAGCTGAATCCAAATGAAGGGCAAAATAAGAGTTGTGAAGCGGCCCTGTACCGTTAATTTAAAATTTGACTGTTGAGTTTATAGCTTCTATTTAAAAGACATCCAAAATATTGTGCCCTTTTCAAATTTCTCACTAAAGAGTGATGTTTTTAACGTTCAACTTTGAATCCGCGGCTTGAAATTTTATGCGGCCGGCCCGGCCCCCTCTATTCAATAACGTTTGCCAAGCCTTCTGGAATGACCCCAAATCTCCCGATAACAGCCATTTCCTTGTCATTCCCCCTTTCTCACCCGACTCCCCCCCCCCCCCCCCCACCCACTCAGTGTTATCTATGGTACGCGCATGTGTGTTCCCTCTCTTTGAAAGCACCCCTCTATCTCCGGTGTGTAAAGTCAGTACGGGCCGGATTTTTGTACGGGCCGGACTATGTTGCGTGAAAAGTAACCCAATTTCGGTCCCTCCGACCCCGGAGTGGGAGGAAGGGGGGGGGGGGGGGGTTATTTTCTTTCTTTTCTCCATTTTTTTTCTCTCTCTCTCCCTGTTTCTTTTCTCTTCTTTCTTTTCTTTTCTCTTCTCCTTGTTTTCCCTCTCTTCTCCTTTCTTTTTTTTTCTCTTCTTTTCTTCCTCTTTTTTCCCTTTTTTTTGCGCCGCCAATAGGGGGGGGGGGGGGGGGGGGGCCGCGGCCGTTTCGGCCCCCCCTGGATCCGCCACTGGGGGTGTTGAGTAAAAAAAAAGTGCTCACTACCCCCCATACACAATATACATAAGGCCAATGAAAGTCTGTGTGATACATAAATAAATGAATGACTCTATGATTGCTACGTTTGAATTATTACAAAATACCAGGCGCGGATCCACGGGGGGGGGGGGGCCGACGGGCCCGCCCCCCGAAAAAAAAGGAAAGGAAAGGAAAGGAAAGGAAAAGGGAAGAAAGAAGGGCTAAAACACGAGTTAGGAGTGGACCCAGGGCCCTCACCTATCCGTATATAGGCCAAGCTCCCGCGGTTCAGCTGGACATGCGCCGAGCTTTGGATTGTTTTCAGGTCAAACTAGCCCTAATTCGTGTTTTAGGCCTATATATTATGATAGAAACAAAATGCCGATGATCTCTCTACACTAGGGCGTACAAGTTACAACGTTCAAAGTATTTCAGGACTCGGTTAACTTTAGGTCCATCTGTCAAATCATCATGCTGTTACACAGTGTACAGGGTCCGCGGTATGGCGGGGCTCGAGCCCCCCCCCCTCTTATTTGAAAAAAAGTATTTTAAAGAGAAATAGAAAGAAACCAACCAAGGGCAAGGCCCAGGAAAAAATGCGAGACCACATATTTTATCTACATAAAAGTGCGACTTAGCAAACGTAATTAAGGAAAAAAGCACGATAAAATAGCAATTGCGAAAAGTAAAAACACGGAGGCATCGTGAAGCATGTCGGCAAAGCTTCCAAATTCGGCAGTTCGCGGATTCATAAAATTAGTTCCGTAAAAGTGGTCGTAAAAGCCTGATTTATTTAGAAAATTACCCATTTTTATCGCCAGAATCTGGGTAAAAACGCTGCATTCAGTTGAACAGGTGCACAGAAGACGACCTGTCAGTCTAAATTTTTCTTTTTCAATCTGCCCATAATATTTATTATATGTAAATGATACCGAATAAAATTAGTCTCATGCACATCGTTTATTAGTGTCACAGATGGGTTGTTACTGTTACACTATATGGACAGATTGGATAGATGCGTAAATCATTCAAAAATTAAAATCAGTATACGATGCGAAAAGGATTCTTCTCCAGCTTCCGGAAACCAACCTGGGATTTGTGTTGTGTCCTGCAGGACGTAATTACTCACCTCTTTTGCATAATGTGTGCGTGAGATTTGGTTCTTTCTTATACGTGCCCCTTTTTTCATCTCCGATGAGTGCATGCCCTTATTTAAATTTGAGAGGTGCCCCCTTTAACTCTGTAATAAGTGCCCCTTTTCATCTCTGATTAGTGCCATTTTTCTTCTGAAAATTGCACTTTTTCCGTTGTCATAAGTGCCTATTTTCATCTCTGGTGAGTGCCCCTTATTAAGTGCGAGGAGTGCCCCATTTTCATCTCTGGTAATTCCCCTTTTTACTTTGACATGTGCTCTTTTTCATTTCAAATAAGTGTCATTTTCCCCTTTGGATATGTGCCCCCTTTTCCTTTCCCCATAAAAAGTGCTCCTAATTTAAAGGGATTAAGAGGAACTTTTCTTTAATTTCACCCAAGTGTGGCTCGCTACGCTCGCTCGTATTTAAAGTTGATATAATTATGGTTCATATTAAAGATCTTTTCAGTCTTTCATGATTAGACTGTGCTTAAAACCCCCATCAGGATTTTTTTTTCTTTTTTATAAGATGTAATTTGTTTCACTGCGACCTCACAAATCCAAATTTTTTGCTCGCTCGCTTCGCACGCTCGCAAAAATTATTCTTACCTTCACAAACCAACTACAAAGTAAATGTGTGATGCTTGAACAGTATAGACCATGTAAAGAGAGAAACAGACATTGAAATCATCCTTGTAATCACATTGTAGGGGTATATACCAATGTCTAAAAAAACTGTAAATTTTCGATTTGAGGTTTCCCTTGGTAGGTGCCCCTTTCTCCCGGAAAGTGCCCTCAGTTATTGTTGATGCCCCCCACACCCTTTGAATGACCTCATTTGCCCCTGGCCTGCTCAAACCTCCGAGCTTCCAGGGGCGCCGCCGCCTGGACCCTACACCAATTTACGCTAAGCTCTACCTGTTCATAAATACTTTAGCCCCCCCCCCCCCCCTACTTTGAAAAACGTTCACCGGGACCTGAAGCTGCAGCCCGAATCAAGTTATTGCTGTCCGCCCATCACAACTGCTGCACTAGTCTTGTACTGACTGATTTTGACAATTAGTGATACCCGAGGTATTAGGAATCTGTACCGTGTCAATTGTGGTTGTCAACATTGTTGCAATTGAAGATCTTGTTTAGAAATGAAATAAAAAGGATAAGATAAAAGATATACTTTATGGACTCTTGATCTTGGTAAGAGGACAAAAAAAAAAAAAAAAAAAAAAAAAAAAAAAAAAAAAAAAAAATCGCCGAAGGGGGGGGGGGGGGGTTGTTCTAAAATACACACATACAAAAAAAAAACTAAAGGGGGGTTTAACCCCCCCCCCCCTGCGTACGCGCCTGCCTAGAGGTACCGGTGCCATGAATACCAGTGTCCTAAAGACTTTTTATCACAACGGGGTACTATGTGGACTGCACACATAGTCCCACTTCTTGTGTTTACAATCTTTTCCTCCTATCATAAATTTATGCTGGAAAAAGTCACAGATTTTAAAGGATATCCTGGCAAAAAGTATACACCAAATCGCACAAATTGAGTTTACAAATTCGATTTTTCTTCAGCTTTTCAGGGGGCACATCCCCCCTCAGACTCCCCCTGTCCGCACAAGCGCGGAACGCGGCGCTGACGCGGCGCCGCTCAATATTTTCTCACAAATTGGGCCCCCCCCCCCCTCGACGCCGGCTGGATCCGCCCCTGCAAAATACCAAGTAAATTGAATACCTTACTATAGATCTAATTAGGTTTAGATTATTTAGGTTTAGAAATTGAAGATTATACAGAACAAAATGGTGAGATTTATCAACTGTTCTGGTCCAAGAACCCTTTGTTGGCTACAGCGAAAGATCAAAACAACTCGTATTGCATCACGTGCATAAAATATATCATACTAGGTCGAATCATTATATTCGATCCAACTTCGATCTTGTTACTGACTTACATGATTATAATACAAGAAATAGCCGATTCAACTTTAACTTACCAAAAAGAGTAGGTAGTATTGGAAATTCGTTTTATTACAATGCCATAAAACATTGGAATTCCCTTCCCAATGGTGTAAAGGAAATAGAAAACTGTGCTCATTTTAAGAGGAAATTAAAGGAATACCTATTAATTGACAGTCAGATAAGAGAAGTAAATGACATGTTATATGATTGAAATTTTTATTCTTCTGCCGGTTCATACTTTTTCATTTTGTATAAATTATACTTATGTTTTCGTACGTTATAGAAATTCTACAAATTCATCATTATTTTCCTCTTCTTCCTCCGCCTCTTTTTCTTCTTCTCCTTCTTCCTTTTCTTCTTGTACTTATTATCATTTCTATCATCAGTTTAATGCTGTTATTATTATTATCTTTAATAAGTAATTCTTTTATTTTTCTTATCTGTCTGTAAATAATTATTACTATCTTAACTTATTATTTTATACATGTCTGTAAGGGACCCCACTGGAAAAAAGCTCTCGAGCTTTCGTGGGTTATCCTGTTCAAGCTGACTTATTTCTGATATTGGAAGCTTGTCGAATAAAAATGAATGAATCAATCAATATTCAACTTCAAGACTTATTTTGATTTTGATTTAGAATTCCGCGAAGATTGGTGTTTTCGGACACCGTACAACTTAAAATTCTTCAATTTATTGCCCTCTTGGTTCGATAATATATGCTAGTTGTTTACATATATTTTTTACAAATTACAGTCCAACAAGTAACATTAAATCTAAGTAAAAGGAAAATCATTGTTTGATAAGACGACCTGTAATTCTCATTCTCGACCTCAACATGAGATCTAATCTTTTGTGATAAAACAGCTACTACAGACGATAATTTCATGGTAAGAAACTAAGAGTAAGATCCTCTCATCCGACGGCTTCAATGCCCGATCGAAGCGCGAGTGAGGCGCGAGGTTGGTTAGCGAACGACTAGGAGCCTGAGCTGAGCGAGGGATAGGGCCGATCGAGAAGCTTAGCTTAGGCCAGGAAGAGGGAGGGCGGGGCACAAGCTACGCGCTAGGACTGCCTAGCCAAGAGTGTTCTAACTTTAGCTTACATTATTTAGCGCATGCACATAACGTTCATTCAATTATCTGCGGATTGCAGCCTCATTTTCCTAAATTGGCGCCGACAAGTACCTAGGGCCCTTCTTATTGGCTGTCACTGGCTGCCATTTGCTCAATGTTATAAGATATTGGTGCGAGGAGAAAGCTTGCAATTTTCTGTTTGTTCCGCTACCAAAATCATTATATTTCAGTCAAACCCTCTCTTTGTTACAAATTTTTCAGCATCCTTAAAAGGTTAGTAGACCTAGATCTAGTATCATCTAAAGGTTACTCTTACTTAGACCGAATTACCCAAATCAGAGGCTAACGAACAGAAGAGACCGAAAAATTCGGTCTAAGTAGGTCTAGACTCTAGACCAGGCCTTCTCAACTGGCGGCGCGCGCGCCACTCGTGGCGCTTGCGCTCAGGCAGAGTGGCGCGCGGCTGTTCCAAAAAATTAATAACAAATTTAAATTTAAAAGTTAAAGAAAGAACAACATTAAAAAATTATATTTTAAATTAAAAAAACTCAGAAAATCAAAAAGTCGCAGTTGAAGTTGAGCCCAAAATGTAAGCAAGCCATTTTGTTTGTTTGATTTTCACTTCATTTTGCCATTTCTGTGTTTATTGCACCAAAATAACTACATATGGATTAACTTCCAGTGTAGATTTTAGCCAGGAATTGTACTAATTATTTCACATCAATATGAAATTATGATTGATGTTTTATGGAACAAAAAGGTGTTAAAAATGCCACATCTGGGCCTCAAAAAAGCCCTAAAATCCACTAGCTTCCGGGGGCTTTGCCCCCTAGACCCCGCCCGGTATCGGCTCGGTCGCTACGCTCCCTCGTAACACAGTAACCTAACATACAGGTTGGCACTTCAACCTCAATTAATTTTTGTTTTGCCGCTTCTGATAAACTAGTTGAGAAGGCCTGCTCTAGACTCTAGATCTATCTTACTTAAGTTTAAGTTTTACATAACTTTTTTTAAAGTTTGAAAAATTCTCATTTTCGTCATATTTTATGGAAATTTATTCTGAAATAGACCTAGATCTAATTCGTTTTTCTATTTCATGTGTGTGCAATCCCATGTGTGCGTCAGTTATGTGTGAAGTGCGTCACCTGTTTAAAGCATGACATGTCAAAATGTCTGTGGTGTGACGTAATATTACGTATTGACATTGCCATTGAGCTTAAAGTTGCACTTAAGTAGGCCCTCTCTCACTTACATTCAAAGCTACTTGAGTGGATCGGCCAATAGGAGCGCATAAACTCATGGTACAGCGCTCAATGCACAAAGTTCTACGTAGATCTAGTTTGCTCAGTTAATTTCTTAATTGCTATAAAAGTATAACTTTTAAAATATAAGCCTATCATCTAATGCTAAACATAGGCACATAATAGGTGGAGCGACTAGCTAGCTGTCTTTAGAATACCCCACCACAAAATTGACAAGACGTTTGTAGGGTGCCAAACGGTGCCAAAGCTAAATCTGAAGACTTAAGTTTCTTAAGTAATGTTCACTAAACCAAACCCTAACCCTAACTTTAACCATAGGTCTTTGACGTCTATGTACATTAACCCCACACATAGCTGCATTAATATCATGGCTGTGTATTAAAAACTGTTTAGACAACCTCTATTGATTCTCAACATTTCAAACACCACTGTACAAAACTCAAATGAGTTCACTCGAAATCGGTACTTAAGTGACAATTGATGACACCTAAATAGCAGTAAAATACAATCTTTTCAACTTACAGATGTTAGAAAGAAAAGTTTGAAAATTCAAATTGTGAGTCTACTGTCAAACTTGCCGACCAGCCACTTCGTATTCATTGTGTGCATTAGTGTGCAATTGTGTGCAATGTGTGTATAAGCCAGTTTACGGTTGCAGTCTGAGCATGAGCAGATCTAGGACTTTGGCAGTTATTATTCTAAAATGCTCAAAGTGGAACTTCTCCATGTGTAAAATATCTGTGGATATTTGGGGTCATTTGTACCATGTGCTATCTGTAAACTCCCTTATTGTGTGCAATTGCTGCCTCTCAGCAAGTATACAGCGCTAGAGGTCAATACGCATTAGCATTGGCATTGATGCTTTGCTGGAGTGCATTAACCCTAGTATTGGTGGGGTATTCTAAAGTTAAGCCACATAGGCTAAGTAAGACTAAGAGACATCTTGGTCTTGGATAAAAAATGTGATATCAAGTTCATATCACGTGATAAAATGTTATGCTTCTGGCACCTTCTGTTAATTTGTGTCATATCCTAATAAGGGGGGGGGGGGGTGTTCTTAAAAGTACACAGACAATTGTCTTTAAGGTAACATCATTTTAAAAGACATTTAGGAATGATGATATGCATATCTGGTAAGGATATTTCCTGTATATTTAGTTTTGACTATCTTCAAAGATCTTAGAATTCAAATTTAATTACACATCTTGTTTATCCCCAGAGGCAGGATCACGAACAAGCTATTGGCTTTGATTCTGGATTATTTGATATGGCAAGTTGAACCGTTGTCTGTTCAGTGCAAGCTTGATGTATTCCAAGATGGCAGGATGTCTGGTAGAACTCTACATCTGGTCCATGAAAGGCGCCATGGATATCAAAGGTAATTTATCCTCTGAAAACAAACAAAAAAGAACAAAACAAAAGATGAAAGTCCTTAGTTGCTTACAAGATGTTATCATAAACATGGATAAAACTTGTTGATTGATTAATATTGTCTTACTACTGCTATGTTGTGTTTGTAAATTTATCCACCTTTTTTTACCAATTCAACTTGGCATTTGTTAGATTTCTTAGGTTGAGATGAAATATTTATTAAGCTGCCTTGGGTATTAGAGATAATTGATTTTAACGTTGCCCTTGTAATTTTAAATATTTTTATTTTATTTTTGAATGTTTGTCATTGTCTTGCAACTTCAAATGTACTCTATTGATCAAATCTTAATACTTTGAATATACCCACCCCATATTTTCATTTTAACTATACAACTTTGAGCATGATATAGAAATATCTTGATAAAAACAAGATATTTTGATAATAAACTTAATTAGATACACACATTTCTGTAGAGCTTGTGTATACTGAGTGTCATTTTGTATGGGGTTCTGAAACTTTATTGAAGAAAACAAAATGATTATCTATACGAAAAAATCTTTTACATTTTACATGTTAGATGCAAACATTGGATGCCATACCTACTATGACAAAGGAGACATGGGTAAGATATAAAGTGTTTTTATTCTTAAAGCAAAATTTATTCTCCAATTTATTACCAAAGTTTCATCTTTTTTTTTTTTTTACTGAAAACTCTGCCTATGATGGAAATAATAGATTTAGATAAGAATTATTAAGTTGATGTTTAATTATTTTTATTATGTTTTTATTCTTAAAGCAAAATTTACTGAACTTATTACCAAAGTTTCGTCTTTTTTTTTTACTGAAAACTCTGCCTATGATGGAAATAATAGATTTAGATAAGAATTATTAAGTTAATGTTTATGATGCATTAAAATTATATTATTGATGGGTAGTGTCCTCAGAAGAATATAACTGTAGCATTGACTTTGCTTTCATTTGATTTCTTTTCTTCACATTCAGTTAACACTGGTTATATGGATCAGAAGCAGCAGTATGTTGAAAGTAAGTATTGGTCAGCCATTGGGATGTATATATTTTTATGCCTCCGCCACCGAAGGTGGTGCCGGAGGCATCATGTTTTCGGGTTGTCCGTCCGTATGTCCGTACGTCCGTACGTCCGTCCGTCCGTACGTCCGTCCCGTTTGACCGTTATCACAATATCTCAAGAACCATTTAAGATTTAAACTTAAGACTCGGGAATAGTATTTATCACCGTAGGAAGACGATCTGATTAGATTTTGGAGTACGTAGGTCAAAGGTCACAGGTCACAGAGGTCAACTTATGAAATTCCTTGTATTGAGTTTGTTAGCGCGATATCTCAAGAACCATTTGAGATTTAAACTTCAAACTTAAGGATAGTATGTATCACCATAGGAAGACGATCTGATTAGATTTTGGAGCACGTATGTCAAAGGTCAAGGGTCACAGAGGTCAACTTATGAAATTCCATACATTGAGATTGTTATCATGATATCTCAAGAACCACTGGAGATTTAAACTTCAAACTTAGTGATAGTGTGTATCACTATAGGAAAAAAATCTGATTAGATTTTGGAGCACGTATGTCAAAGGTCAAGGGTCACAGAGGTCAACTTATGAAATTCCATACATTGAGATTGTTATCATGATATCTCAAGAACCACTGGAGATTTAAACTTCAAACTTAGTGATAGTGTGTATCACTATAGGAAAACAATCTGATTAGATTTTGGAGCACGTAGGTCAAAGGTCAAGGGTCACAGAGGTCAACTTTACATTGAGATTGTTATCATGATATCTCAAGAACCACTGGAGATTTAAACTTCAAACTTAGTGATAGTGTGTATCACTATAGGAAAACAATCTGATTAGATTTTGGAGCACGTAGGTCAAAGGTCAAGGGTCACAGAGGTCAACTTATGAAATTCCATACATTGAGATTGTTATCATGATATCTCAAGAACCACTGGAGATGTAAAAACTTCAAACTTAATGATAGTGTGTATCACCATAGGAAGACAATCTGATTAGATTTTGGAGCACGTAGGTCAAAGGTCAAGGGTCACAGAGGTCAACTTATGAACGTTTCGGTTTGTAAAATTGCTCTATGACGGAGGCATCATTTTCGACTGCGCGCAGTCGAATTCCATCTAGTTAAAATCCTACAAAAGGCAACTGTAAGTGTTTTGTAATTGGCTTATTATATATGCTAAGATTTATAAGACTTTTGCATTCCCCATAAGGAGAGTCTTGATAAAGATATAAATTTACACATATAGGTGATGAAAGCACAATTTCTAGGACAGCCAAGAATGGATATGAACAGAAACCTAGTTACCGAGGAGGATGGCAAATGTGGGATTATTTTCTGATCATGCTTATCCTTCCAGTGGTGCCAACATTTTTACATTTTTATGAAAACTATTTAATTGCAGTCAAACTTTAATAGTGTTTGTGAGATTGGAATATCATTATGAGAACAGTTGTATGTGCATGATAATTTACAAATTGTATGTATATTTTTATAGGATTTTATATCTTTGCCTTCGTGATGAAAGCAATATATGATTTATTTATCTATTTCTAATATTTTAGGTCGAGATCAAGTCTGGACGCCAAAGAACAGAAGACCTGACAAACTTAGGGATCTCCTCAAAGAAGCAGAGGTACAGTTTGTATTATTAAAAATCAAAATGTTTGATTAAAGTGGATATACAAATATGTTTATTTCTTCACTTTCTAAATCAGTCCTTTTTTAGTTTGTCATGATTTTATACTGAAAAACATCAAGATATTCCAGACTACAAGAGAAAAATGTACATAATCAAGGACTAAGGAAAGAGAGTAAATGAGGAGACTAATATTCTCCTCTTTTGTAGATTTGCCTTTTGATCTCTTGTGCAAGGTATATATAAATACTATATCACAAAAATATACTAACATTCATCTCAATGAATTAAAATAAATTTATCGATTTATTTGATTCATTCTTTTTCTTTTATTTGTGAAGGAACTTCTTGCAAGTAATGCGATTGTTGCTACACTCTGGCGATCTCAGAAGCATGTCCAGCTCCTGTTGAGTAACTGTGTTCTGTTATCCATACAAGTAGCCAGTCACAGTGGGGATATTGATAGACTCGTCATCGATAAGAGTCTGCAAGGAAAAGTTCCTCCTGCTATCACTCATGGTAAGTTCACATGATATCTTTCATGATGAATATTTATTGTTCACAGACATTTAAAAAATAAATATTGCATAGATGTTGCTTGAAGGAGATGTAATGATTGCAGACGGGCTTTAATAGTGTATTCAAGTTTTTAACAGGGAGTGTTCATTGTAGTTGGACAATAAGAGTTATAATGTGATAATAACAGTTTAAATAATAAATTGCAAAGTGACTTTCTCCCTTATCTCGATATGAAATGATGCTGTTAATAAATCTCATTTTATAACATTTTTGAAAGGGTCATTCGTTATCTTATCTTGTTTTCATTCAGCTGTCATGACAACCACCTTCATCTTGTGCACATGGAATGAGAAACCTAAAGCAACCTTCATTTACTTCAGTAAGAAGACAAATCCTTCTGGAGACTCTTCCAAGAAAGTTGAGAAACTGTCCTCCTTAGATCCCAAGGTAATTCAAATAAATCAGTGAAAATCCAACTATTACAATTCTGAAAACCTCATGGAATAGAGCATCAGTTTCTTACATCTATGCACTTAGGAAATTCCGCTGTTAATGCTAATAAGAATAATGATATTTTAATGTAACAATTTTACAAAATGGTTGAATGTTGTTGAACAGCAGACTCTCACTGTTTACAAGCTCTGGTAGGCAGGCCAATCAAGTGCTTCACAGCATCTCAAAAACATTTAACAGATTAAATATATAGTATACAAAAGAAAGACTATTAACACAAGATAATTTTTTTTTAAAAGAATGAAAATCTTCAACATGGAATTGTAAATGTATATATGCTCATGTGATCTCTCCCAAATGTTAAGAGAATTTGCAATATCAAGACGTTCTTTTGGTTTTGTTTTCAGTTTTCACAAGTTGATCTCCCTGGCTCCAAGAACAAAAAGCTGAAGAGAACTCTATCTGTAAACATTAATCAAGAATGGGTAAGTAATCACTTCACTTCAATAGAAAGAAATTGAGATTTTTTAATGAATGAAATAATGAATGGACTACTACACTCTGTTTAGTAGTATTATATTCCTTGTAAAAAGTAGATGTGATTTTAATGTGAGTTTCTTCCTCCACCTATTCTCTTTCTTTGGTTTAAAAGATTTATACACTGTGGCTTTTAGTATAGTAATTGTCACCCCTTGACACTTATTATGCTATCTCTTTTGTCTCAAAAAGTGAAGGTTACTGGGCAATAATTCAAGGTATACAAACTGAGTAAAGAAAATATATTAAATATGCTTAACATCATTACTATAGCAATGTGCAGAAGAAGAGACGCAGCCTGAAATTGCGATATTATTAGAGTCCAATTGGTTGTCATTGAATTAAAGTGGTGCTGAACCTGAGTCTAAACACATTTGTATTGAGATCTAGCCCTGAGTAACTACTAACATGCTTTTCTGTATTTTTTTTGTATACCGGTAGGTATTAGCATGGTGGGCCACTGCATCTGAGACCTCTCTACAGTGGGCCCCTCCTGTAGCCGCAGAGAAAGACAGAGCAAACTTGTTTGTGTATGCTGTCAATGGGTAAGTGCATTGATGTTTTATCCAGTTGAATTGTAAACTGTGCATGGTGGGCTAAAGTCTCTCAGACCTGAAACTAATCGTGGACATACTAAGAAGTAGGTCTATGCTATGATGGGCTCGCCTGTAGCTACAGAGAAGGACATAATAATTGTTTCTTTATGCTGTCAATGGTTAAGTGACAATTACTACAGCTGAACAGATGGAACCTTCAAAACTGCAGAATGAGAAAGAGTATTCAAGTATGGTGAAAAGCAAAACAGTTGATTTTTCTATTGATGGTCGGTCACTGAAGTTTAATTTTAAATTCGTTTTTGTCCTCTTGGATATATTTTCAAAAAGAATGTTGTTTCAATTAATTAATTTTTTTAAATGAAGATTGCTATCAATTTTAGAAATTACTATTACATGAATTGTTGTTTTTCTCTCTTCAGAACCAAACTTGAAGAAATCAGTTTTGTCAGGACTGAGAATGAGCCATTTGCAGTTGATTTCAGGTATGTTGATATGATTGCTGATGTGATTCTTTTCTAGGTTATTATTAGGATGATATATCTATTGAAAAAGATATCTAGCAAAAACGATTATTCTAGAATGTACTGAATGGTGCTTTAAAACTGAATTGTATTTCGTTCCTGCCTGTGATTTGGGGGCATTTACTATTGTTCTTTGCAAGAAAAATATGCAGTTTGGAGATTGCTTCCAGCCTGTTATCTATATGAAATAATTGTTTGATTTGCATCAGAGCTGTTATAAATAATTAGTTTTAGTATTATCTCCTTTCTTTGCACTTACCTTTCATATTTTTTTGTTTTACAAATCACAATTGTGTTTTTGGTACTATTTAGAATCATACAGAATAATCAGTTCCCAAAATTATAAGATTTAACCCTCTAGTATAATGATAACATTTGCCTGTATGATTTGGTAAGAAATGGTTTGTAACAATGTGGTTGAACATCGTTCTTATGTTTGTACCAGCTTGAACCAGCCAAGACACATCTACACATTAGAGGTAGCACCTGGTAGAGCCAGTATTGATACGTGTATCTACGAATGTTCAAGAAGTAGGGTAAGTCACATATACATACTGCTCTTCATATGGTCACTAGTGAAAATAAAAGGTTTAGTTGCTCATTAATATACAGAAGTGTTTGAAAAAATGCATTTCTAAATTTTATTAAAAATTTGCATACAAATAACAATGTGACACCTATGCATGTGGTAGATTTTAGTTATGATTGGCTTTATATTGGCGTTATGTATCCAATGATCTTTGTTTTTATAGAAAGTAGACAATGGTTATAAAAAGATAGTCTAACATGTTGTAGCTTATGAACAGCTGTGGCCAATGCACATAACAGTTCCTAATTACCATACTTGAGTTCATTCTAATGAAGATTTATCATCAATGTTAATATGTTTTTTTCTAATTTATCTTACAGATACAAAGAGCATCTGTGACTTCAATACCTCTCAAATGTAAATATTTCTTTTGCTTATTTCTATTTTGGTTAAATCTTTGGACTGATTTTAAACCTTGATCCAGATTGGAAGAGTATACAAAATGCAATAATTCCTCAGATTTATCTAGTTCTCGTAATCTTAAAGAGTTTAGATGGGTTATTTCCAAATCTGATATAATATTTGTATAACTAGGAGATGAAATGAGTAGATTATGTTGTCAATTGCGTAAGTTAGGTATGTCTCCCCACTCATCCCTTCATAAGGGAAAAAAAGCCTTTGGACTATTTTACTCTAATTTTAGCAAGACAAACGATCTCTAGTCTGCTTTAAAATTTCTTGAAAACGAATTGCCAGATGGGATCTCTATCCGCGTTGTTTAGGGCCCCGTTTCATTAAACTTGTGTAATACCTGTTATAAACTTCTGAAATCATGACATTGGATTGGCTGAGAGCAAATTTGTTATTGAATTTCAGAATTTGATATTGATAACAAGTTTTATGAAACAGGGCCCTGATGTACTGGAAGCACTGTACTGTATCACACTGTATCACACTTTATGATACATAGCAATCTCAACCTTTTTTTCATTTTCAGCACCAGTTCTTACATACGGCAGAAATCACAATGAAGATAAGATTATACTGGGATGTGCAGATTGCAGATTGGTAAAAAAAAAAAATTCTTCTCACTAATACAACTTGAATTGAATTAGAGCATCATTTATTGAATCAAAATACATAATTAGATTGGGATTATATTCCGGGATTTTTTTTAATTTTTAAAGTCATTCATATAGCCTTTTAAACTCTATGTGCCTTTTCGAAGGCAGACTTGTTATTTTCCCCCACTTCATAAGGAGACATTTCTTAGTTATATTAACATTTTATTTTACAAACTATCTGTGTAGGCTTCACATGCTCCATCATATACATTAATGTTTCTGCTTTGGTTAGAACTGATCTACAAATATGTTTAGATGACATTATTTTTAAAGGGTTATAAACTACATGTATATACACACTTTCATAATTGTTAATGTTTTGCAACACAAGGTTACGAACAAAAGTTATTTGCTTACTGGTAATATCCGTAAATTTTCCAGAGTACATTTCATCATATGAATAATATTCTTCCACACCTGCACTTTATACTTTTCTTTCTATCAGGTGCTCTATAATGAAAGCAAGAGGATAACACAGTACATTCAGACTGACTTAGTAAGTGGTCTTGATTTGCAGTAGTAAAATAAACAACAGTTTTCACAGTTTATGCTCTCAAATGTTTCACTTAAAAAAGATCTTGCTTTAGCATTAGAAAAAGGATGCACTCGTTAACAATTTTCTTGATTTTATGTGGCAAATGGTATGTAAGACATTATTTTCCCACATAATAATTTACATTAAATTGAAAAATGTTTGGAATTTCAAATACAGTAATCACTGGAAGAATCATTGGAAATGTTTTCTTGATATGTATCTAACATGAATAAAGTATCTTTTTATTCATAAAATAATACAAAAAATGTTAGGGAATCATTCTAATGATTTACAAGTTATTTACAAGGAATTAATAAGTTAATGAAGCCTTTGAATTATTTGAATATTACATGTTTAATGTTTGAGTGTTTAATTGAAAAAATATGTGTGCTGCTTACGAAGAAACACTTTAACATAATCTTAAAGAAGATGGCCATTTATTAAATACTTGTAAATGATTTATGACACTTGCAAACTATGTCAAAGTGTTGAAGCATCCATACTTGAAATGATAAGGACAAGTTATGTCATATTTGTTTTAACCATTAGTGACTGTCTATTTGCTTAGGTTCCTCAGTTCATCTCATGGCATCCTGGTGATTCAGTCTTTATTGTGGGAAGCACAGCAGGAAAGATACAGGTAACTTGACAATCAATTCTATGTGATGTAATGATGAGCTGGTATTTCAGGAGTGTAGTACCAGTAAGGCCTAAAAAAGAAGATGTTGTATTGACCTTTAGGAGTCAAAACATGGGTCGGTCGGTCGGAAATCTTTTATTTTTTAAATACTTTAAAAAACTTTTTTTCCTCCCTTTTTGGGCTGATATTTCTCAGTTTTGAATGTTTCAATATTTTTTTCTCTCTAAAAAACGGTTAAAAAAATAAAACGTTTTAAAAAATACTTGACCGTAAATTTCAAGATTTTTGGGTCAGTTGCAAAGGGCAATACAACATCTTTTTTTTAGGCCTAATTGAAATGTGATTATCTATGCTGTAGGAAGATAACATTCATATGTCATGTGACTTGTTCGTTAAACAGAGCCAGCAGTCGACATAGGAATCCTACACTCTCATGTGTGATTACACTGGAAAAGTAGGTCTTAATCGATACTGAAATAGAGATTATTTCTTGGGCGTGTGCTGTTTCATGTTTAATAGATTCACAGAAAAGTAGAAAGTAAAGAAGCAGTCATTTCTACTTTTTAGGAATAAATAACAAATAAACTTTAAATCCAGGATGTTATAAACTTTTATGCTGGTAGGATTATAATGCTCTAAGTATTTTACTTGTTTTTAATAAGAACTAATGGATAAGCTGTGCATGTATTTGGCATCATTTTAATAATAATAATAATACTCAGCTTTTATATAGGGCGAATCACAATTAAGTGAAAACTACTGAAAAATTAAAAAAAGAAATACTTTGATTAGGGCAAGATTACCCAAATATTAAGCTTCCATATGTTGCTATATCTGTATAGAATAACATATTTTTTCAAAATGTTTATATTTGATTTATTTTGATTTTCATAATGACCTTTGACATTTGACCTGCAGTGCTTTGACATGGCTCTGAATACTCTGTTCTTCTACTCAAACTCTGAGCAGCTTGAACCCAAATCTGTTCTATCCTTATCAACTCATTTCAGGTGAGGAAATGCATGATTTAAAATTTGATGTGGCTTTATTTCATACAGGATATAGGGTTAGCCGGGGTTTGGATTCTCATTGGGTTTGGGTTAAGATTAGGTATTATGATGGTGCCAGGGTTAAAGTTAGGAATTCACTTTATGACGGTGAGAAATTGATCACAGTACAAATGTTGGCACATCCAATCAAGGGATGTTGTTCTTGTTTCTAAATTAGTTTTAGTTTTAAATTAGCCTCCCCCCCCCCAAAAAAAAAAAAAAAGAAGAAGAAGAGAGAAATAACACAAAGATAGAGATAGCAGATGACTAGTTTTCTTGATTTAAAACCTATGCAGGTACTGTAGGTTATTGTGCATTGTTAACAAATGAATCTAATATTTACCTCTGCTTCAATATCATCAGTTATTTTCAAATTACAACCCTTAAATCAAGTTTTGATGTAAGTTCATAAAGCTAATGAGCAAAATCAAGGTGAACAATGACAATATGTAGAAAATAATCCCCTTTGAAGTCTAAAGTAATGCAAGCTCTCCACTTGTGTTTTTGCAGAACAATATTATCTGATTTTAAAAGAAGATAATCCAGGCTTTACTGTAATGGGAACTGTGTGCCTTTAAGATATGCAGTCTTTGTATTTCCCACCTATTTGTCAGTACCGGTACATCATGTATAAATTGTGGTGAAATGTTACTTACTGTCCTCTGATTATTATTTTATTTTCCTTCTGTAGACTTGAGAGCCATATTGTAGATTTATCTTGGGCATCGTCACCATCGTGTTCCTGGGACAGTATTCCTGATGCTCAGGACTCTATGCTTATCACTCTCAATAAGTAGGTAACATGTATTCAAATACATACGGTCTATCAATGTTTATCATCAGACAAATGTATGTTGATATTATGTTGGCCACCACTGCTTAATTCATCACTTTCAATCGGTTACAATATAGAATATATCATTTATTGACTATCAATACTCGCCACTCTTAACTATATACGTTGATTTGATATGAGGGCTGTTAATATTGATATCATAATGTATATGGGCCCTATGATACTTATCACTCCCAATTTGTGATATGAACATCTTTTTTGGTGTAAATATTTTCTTTACAATGAATTAATATAAATGCCTTAGGAAGACTAGTGGCCATTTGCTCCTTCCTCACAATTTCTAATGTTGCTATAATGTTCCTTTCATCCATTTTTGACCTTTTTAAATTGATTTTCTTTCTTTGTAAGATATATACCTTGTACTTGTGATAGAAATGTAATCGGCATTGAACTTGAAATTAAACTTGGTGATCTGTTGATCTGTTCTTGAATAAAATGAGATTAAAAGATTTCCTAATGGGATATCCTAATGTATGTTTCAGAGGACCACTGGTTTTGGTACAGATGGGACTAGGAGTGATGAGTCGAGGTAGCCTGGGGGCACAACAGCTCACCCATCTATATCTGGCTAATGATCAGATTGATGAGGTAAGTATTTCATTTCTAATAAGTTGTGATGTAAATCTCATTGCATATATGTTGAAAGTTGTTCAAATACATTTAAATTAATAATATATACTTTTGTTTTTGATAAGTTAGAAAACATTGAAACAAAATTAATAGGACTTTGATAAATATATAGAAAAATGTGTGCCTGTGGCTAAACCTTACGTGGTGGCACTATTTATAAATAGTACCCACTCTGAAAATGTTTCCTAATCATTAAAGCATTCTCACTGGGCCTTAGTGTAAGGACAGTTTGCACTTGGCTGAGACAATCAAACTTCATGAATAATATGAAACTGAATATGAATCAAAAGTATGAGACGTTCAGTTGTTTTCTTCCCCAGGGAAATAAATTGAATGGCAAATTCTAGACAAATAGATGCACTGTGCAGATTTGTTAATATTGTATGACTGTAATTAAAGTGGATTTGAAGATGTGACTATGGAAGGCAAAAATAATCTTCTATTATTATCATTGATGCAATACTTCATTAATTCAAATCAAATTTGCACTTTGTGTGTTAAAAAGAAATGAAAGATTGCAAAAATTACAAGTGAGGAAATAAACAAGTTTGTTGCAATAAACAATAATTAATAGAAATTGTAATGTAGGTTTGCAATTGTAAACAGCAACTTACATAACATGCAGATATGACAATGATACATTAGTGCGTATAGTTGAATTATTACTTAAAGTTATTAAACAGTGGAAGTATTTTTCTCCATTTATTTGATGATTAGGCCACCCATTTGCTTTCTGCTTTGAACTGGAACACAGCAAGCAGTACCTGCTTTGCTTGTTTGTCAGCCATAGTAAACTACCTGCTTCGTCTCCCACTCAATGCAGTCAGAGAAGGTAAGCATTAGTGACTTCTAGATAATAATACTTTATGATCAAGTCTCAGAAGTTGATTTAAAACTTTAGAAATATGCTCTATATACTTTGGCTAAGACAAGATTACATTTTCTTCCAGTCCAGATCAGTTCAGTTCAATTTGTTGGTCATGCACAAATATAACAGTACAACAGGCATAGAAATAACTATCTGGCTGTTTCCATATATAATATATATATTTGACAAAGAAAACAGTAAATAGGAAACACAACAAAGTAAGATACAACAAAGCCCAGTAGAAACCATTACATGGACAAGGAAACCAGGAAACAGAAATATATGTAGGCCTATGTATGTATTGGAAAGTTTGATCCTTTGACTAATACCCCAATCAAAAATTTAAACTTTGAATTTGAGTTTCAAAAGATCATTTATGTATCATAATCACATTAAGTGACACAGGAGTGGTTAATGAGCGATCAGCACCGTTGTGTGCTGCATCCACACACTCTGAACTTGTTGTCCTTTGTTTGCCTTACATCATAGCTGCTCTAGAGACCAGTCTTGGGTCCTTCTATGCACCTCTCAGACCCCTGTCGGAGGTCATCGTTGTGGAGTATAGGGATGCAGTCAGCCGTCTTGCTCGGAGATTCTTCCAGTTTCTGCTCAGGTTAGAGTCTTGTACTTACAAATATCCACAGGGATAGGCCTCTATGGTTCTACCTCACAGTGTTCTTCAATGCATTATCGCAGCAAAATTTAACTATGCCCGCAAAAATGAATGCGGGCATAGTTAAATTTTTGCAGGCAGTGTTGAGTTCTGATGGAGAGGGCGCTACACAACATAGTTTTGTTGTGAGATAATGAAAACCTGTGTGTCAAATTTGAAAGAACATACAATTTAAATGACAAAATCATCTTTGATCAAAATCGGTTCAGAGACGGCTGAAATATCCATAAATATAACGATTTCTAATACATGTACTTGTGTACCACCACAAATATTAGATAATTTGAAAAAGCTGTTTAAAAAATGAAAAAGCTCCTTTTACGTCGTATTTCAGCCAATGCCGATGTTTGCTTTTTTGTTGGCATTTTCGTGTTGGTTATATTACTCACAACCAGCCGGCCAATGTATCGTTATTTTTTAATTAAATAATTAATTAACGGTCACCATATTGTTCAGAAAGTGGAGCTGAATTGGTATGATCGTATTGGCTAAATTTCACACATTTTGGGGTTTAAAATTACCTTCATAGCAATTTTAGGTTCTAAAAGGGCACTAGACATGTCATAGATAAGAATAAGAGCAATAACCATGCACTTTGAAGGCATTTGCGGTCTGAAAACAGAATTCAACTATCCCTTTAAAAATATGATTCACTTTCAACCAATCAGATGACAGGATTAGGAAATATTGTTAAAGTAAGGTATATAATGTGTAATACCCTGGCTTGTAGGGCTATTAGGATCTAGAACTTTAGAAATAGAGGTGCAATGGCTCAGTGATAGAGCAGTGGTCTTGTAAACCAAGTCGATGCACTAGTGCTCTTTGGCAAGGCATTAATCCTCATTACTAAGTAAGCCCTTACTTTATACACATGCTTTCTTAGCAGTCAGATAAATACAAACTATCATACCAAACAAATCTAATACCTGTCATTTAAGGTGCCAGATATATATATATATATGACATTTTTTAGAAATAACTCAAATAAAAGAGAAAGAGTTAGCATTTGACAAGCCAGAATGTGGCATTTCAAAGATGCAGTATGAAAATATGCATTACTGTGAGTCAGCTTGTTTGACTTTGTAAGAAATTGGCACGTCATACAAAAAAGAAGATACAAGCTAATTTTGGGTACATTGTTTTCAAGGTCCATATACCCACTTGTTGGCTTTTAGACGCAGAGCAAATGGGAGAGGTCCTCTAAAGGTACATCACGGAGCTATCATTTGTGATTGGTCTATTACAACTTAAAAATTCAATAATTAGTTATTTTTATGCCTCCGTTACGAAGTAGCCAGAGGCATTATGTTTTCGGGCTGTCCGTCCGTCAATCCGTCTGTCTGTATATTCAGTTCGCATTATCATGTTTTCTCAAGAACCGATTGATGGATTCCTGCCAAACTTAGGTTGTGTATGAACCTCACAGAGCCAATGAACTGATTAGATTTTGGGGTAACGAGGTCAACGGTCACAGGGCTCATTATGTATGCAAAAAAAAATTGTGATCGCATTATCATTAGAATCAATTGACAGATTACCATCAAACTCAGGACATGTATGTATCTTGCTGAGCCAATGAACGGAATAGATTTTGAGGTCATTAGGTCAAAGGTCATGGGGCTCATTATGTATGCAAAAATAGCATGTGATCGTATTATCGTTAGAACTGATGGACGGATTACTATTAAAACTCAAAACATGTATGTATCTTGCAGAGCCAATGAACTGAGTAGATTTGGGGGGTCATGAGGTCAAAGGTCAAAGTACATGGGGCTCATTATGTATGCAAAAATAGCCTGTGATCGTATTATCGTTAGAACTGATGGACGGATTACTATCAAACTCAGGACATGTATGTATCTTGCAGAGCCAATGAATTGATGATTTTAGGGTCATGAGGTCAAAGATCAAAAGGTCATACATGATATGAAAAAAGATTGTAATCACAATATTCTGAGAACCAGTTAATGGATTACAATCAAACTTGAATAGGAAAAATTGCTTCTGTTTTGGTTTGTAAAATTGCTCTATGGCGGAGGTATCATTTTGACTGCACGCAGTCGAAGATCGTTCTAGTTTATCTCATTTCCTCAAACTCTCACTGACCTATATTTCTCATTTTCTCATCCCCCCCCCCAAAAAAAAAAAAAAAAAAAAAAAAACTCAGAATTAGGTTGGCCTTCCCCCATAATCCTCCCATTTTTTTTTTTTTAAACCATATTTTTTCACCTTATCTGCTTGTAAGTCATTGATTTATATGGTTATTAGTTTAATTACGTCATAAAGCATATCCTGTATTACGTATGTAACAGGAATAGCAGCAATATACATGTTTGGAAACAATTTTGCAAAGTTTTTAAAATAAATAATCCCGGATCTCATCTGTCTAGAACTATGCTTTTTGGTATCATGCAATCATCTCTGGACTACTCATCAGCTTATGTTATTAGACAATATTATGATAACCCTACAAATAAATCTACTCATCATATTTTAAACTAATTTATACTTTGGGATCAGACAGATATTTTATTCATCACAAATCTAGTAATGAAATATATTAAAGGTGACCTACTTGATCTAGTTTTAAACCTCCCACAACAGCTTAAGTAAATCCTTTGTAAGTCATTGCTGATACATGTAGAGAGTTGTAGATGCCCTTTGGAAAAACCTGGTTAAAGAAAAAGGGAAATCCATATTTCCATGTTCTATCTGCAGGCATTTTGTGAGAGAATTTTAAATATTATTTAAGCCTTAAAACAGATCCCTTTTCAAATCCTAAGGAAAGAAACTCCAGTTTGTACATTGTAGGTCACATAATGAGATAAAAATATGAAGCCTAGTAGATGTTAACTGGAAAATTGATGTATTTGTTGTATTAAAGCTAGTCACAGAAGTGGTTTTCTTGTTACAGATATCAGAGATTTGAAAAGGCCTTTTTGTTAGCTGTTGATCTTCATTCAAGAGACCTGTTTATGGTAAGTACAATTTGAAGTCATTAACAAGTGGATCCAAGTATGAAAATTGGAAACTTTGTCTTAATTGATATTGGTGGTGTAGTAATTTTCCTTTAATTTGATACGTTTTATTAAAATCTATTTTAATGGTTTATATAAAATATTTGAACAATAAAGAGTGCCCATTTTTGTTGTATTGTATTGTATTATTTATTCGGCACTTTCAAGAAATATAACAATAAAACAATATAATCATGGTAATTACAAAATTAGAATGACAAAACTATGCAAATACAAATTTTTGTAGCAATATTCAGTGTGCAAAAGATGGCGGCCAGGGAAGAAGAGAGCAAACTTAATCACTGTAACCGTAAAGGTCCCTTCGCCCAACCAACTGATGCACTCAGAAGACTGGTAAAAAATATAGCATAAGGACAAATAAGAGAGTAACAAATCAAGGATAAACAATATGAAAATAAAGAAAGGAGAGGCACGAGCAAATGTAACGCCAAAATATAAATTAAGTACACATTATATATAACATATTAGAAAATTCACAATTTCAATAACATAATAGCATTGTCTCTCCATAAAATTATGATGCACCGGTCAGGTTGTTCAATATTTTATACCAGGCGGTTTCTTTTACCTAATTAATTGCAAATCGAAATATTCCATGTATATTAAATAACTTTGAAATAAGATGAAACTATTATCCGGACTTATGTCGCTGAGTGTAGTTAATTCTGGAATTGGGTGTGGCAGATAGTTACTAAGCAACAGTACGCACGTATGGTATTTGCATATGTTCCGCCATCTTTAATATAATTCAGAATTGGATGTATGAGAGGAAAAAGGCCCCAACTTCATGAAAATAGTTTTTCAGCAACTAAGAAAAAATATATTGCACTAAGCGTAAGAAACAGAATTCATCTTTATACATGTATATGCATTTATGTATGATCATGTATTCCTGAAGATAAAAACATTCTGTCACCTAAAAGTATCTTATAATCTTGTTTTTTAACATATTAACTAAAACATGTGATGGAGATTATTCCTTCTTTCTCTCATTTATGAAATTACTTCCCTTGATTATCCCCACTTTCGACAAATTGATATGAGTTACTGAAGAAAAAAAATAATTGATGTTATTGACCTATTTGAAAATCTTCAGTCTACTTACAACAAATCCTTTCACTCTATTATTTATGTATGATCTTTTTTCTGCCAATATTCATATTTTTTTATCCCTTAATTTCACTTACGGTATACTGATGTTATTCTGATTTCTTTTGAAAACACTTTTTATTTTATGATAGACTTATGAGGATGTCTGTGCTTATAAATAACGGCTTTCGAAAGTTTCAAATCGTAGGATTTGCTGTTAATTTTTAATAAGTTAATAAGTATTCCCTTTACCCTATTAATCTAGCCTAGCTACCAGGCCAAGGGAGTCTTTTTAACTCTCATTGTAAATGTTATGTTTGGTTGACGCTTGAGGTAGACTAATAAATCTCATGGCCTAAATTATCACAACTGAATGATACACGCCCCAAAACTAAAATAACAACAACAACGAGGATAGATAGAAAGAAAATGAATAGGATTTAAAAAGGTTTTTAATTTTAATTCCAGGATCATCTACTCTAATTTTCATAGAGAGGGAGAAAACTTATTAGTCTGGTTGCTAGGTTACTGATTGTCTGGCTTTGATTCTATTTCAAATACTGTGTTCCTTATACACGCATACGTCATTAGAAGCAAAACAAATTCATGGGAATGAGAGCAATTCTGCTTTGGGAATTGGAGAATAAATTTAAAATTATTCTTAGGATTTAGATGAAATTTACTTATAGATGAGCTTTAAGTTTCCCATTAGTATGTAGTTAAGCAGATAACGTCATTGGTTTAATGGAAATACGGTTAGATTAGCAATTGATAAGGTCAGTGCCATCAGACTTGGCAGCTTGCCCAGTGCTTAACCCTTAACAATTTATTGTTACTCCATGGAGGCTTGATACAGAGATGTGTGTTAAAACAAGAATATATTGTATTGGCCCGGAGGTAACAGTAAACTTTGGGTGCTATTTTCCAATTAATCTAAAGCATGAATTATATCAAATAAAACATGAACCATCCAGAAATTCTAAATTGTTTATCAAAAGAATTGCATATGTGTGTTCATGTAATTATATAAAATTCACTTTATGTGAATATATTAAAACAAATATCAATGTAGAAAACAAAGAAATAGAAAATACAAATTTGCTTAAAACACACATTACATTTTTCTTGAAGACTTTCCATAATTTTTTTTTTTAATGGTCGACAAGAATAGTTTTGCATACCAAAAATATGGTCTTTATACAAAATTAAAAAATAAGAAAAATGTGGTCTCTACTGTCACTAAGGTGGGTTTAACCACATAATTTGACTTGAGCTTTTAAAAAAATCAATTGAACTGAGTATGATTGATTGAACAATATTGCCTCTCTCTCTCTCTTTCTCTCTCTCTCTCTTCCCCCCTCTCCCTCTTTCACTCTCCACATTGTCACTCACCGAATCACCCTCTCTGTATCTCTTTTTCTCCCTTTCTTTTTTCCTATCATTTACTTCCCCTAACCCTTACCTTCCCTCCTCTCTTTGTCTCTCTCTTCCCCTCTCTCTCTCCCTTTCTCCCTCTGTTTCACTAATTCTCCCTCCCCTCTCCCATTATTTCTCTCTCCCTGTTTACTCTTCCCCCTATCTTTCTCTCTCATTCTTTCTCTAGTCCACAATCTCCTGTTGACATTTTCATCGTTGAAGGACCCCCTCAGGCTGGAAGTCAGGCTAAAGCTTATTAATAAAGAGTTATCTTGAATATTATTGTTTGCCCATAAACTTGTGTAAGTCTCCTCAGGCAATAAATATGTTCCCATAATTTTTACAGGATATTCACCACCTTGCCATTGACAAAGGGGAAATGGCTTTAGCAAATGTAGCCAAGCAGAAGGCTGAGGAAATTGAGCTGGAGATGCCCTCAACTTCTGGAACAGGTCAGTGCACTGATGAAAATGATGAAGATGGTAGTGGTGGTGGTAGTGATGATAATGGTGATGAGGATGATAAATATGGTGGTGGTGGTATTAGTGATGATAATGATGATGAGGATGATAGTGACAATGATGATGGTGATAATGATGATGCTGTTGACAGTGATGATGGTGATGATGATGATAAGGGTTGCAGTACTGGAGCCTATTCACATACAAGCTATGCTTTTTATTTAGGCTCCCCACATTTTACATTGTTTTTTTACCTTGCCTGTTATGTTACATTTACATATTTCGAAATTTCGTACTTATTTTCCATACATTATACTTGATTTTAAAATCTTTAATTTTTTTTTTTTTTTTCTTCTGTGAATTCTACTCTTATACAATATACGCCTGTATGAAGAAAAACAAAATTTAAACTGTTTTTTTAATGTAAAATGTGGAATAAATGAACTTCAAACTTCAAGGATAATTGGGATGGTGATGACGATGATGATGATTTTCAGGGGGCCACTTTGGCCAGTAAGAAGGGTAAAAAGGCTGAAAGAACAATGAACCAAATTGCATGCGTGAAGTGGCCTGAAGCTATTTTGCTATTTTGAAAGTAGCATTACGTCCTGTGAGTAAGGCTTTACAGCAGAATAGTGAGTCTCTGGATATTGTAAGGAAGGCCTCTCATAATGATGGTAATGATGATCTTGTTGATGATGATGAAAGTAGTAAGAAGATAATAATGATGATGATTAGTGTTGTGGTGAAAAAGTGATAATAATGATTATTTAGACCAATGGTTATACAATTATTTCAATTTTAAACTTTCCCTATTTTCTGTCTAACATAATGTTGAAAGGGTACTTTTTGGGTAGTTCAGTTCAGTTCAGTCTTTATTTTCATTTTCAATAAAAATAACATACATAAAATATATAAACAACAGAGCATCATCAATAGAATGACAATACAAATCAATTACACAAAACAAGTAGTTAAGTATAACAATTTGCCAAAGTAAAACCATTGGTGAACAGGAAATTATGAATTTTCTGCACAGATAGATGGAAGGAAATGGTACTATAATCTTGATATTCTATTCCAACAATTTTTAATTTAGATGACTATGATTCCGAAGATTCCCTGAGTGAAGACGATGTAACTGATGGCTCGTATTCAACTGGAGAAGAAAGGCAGGAACATGAAAGAAACAGAGATGAAAGGAGAAGGGATGACACTGATGTCAAAGGATCTCTCAGAGGAGCTGAACCTTTGGGACATCCTCCCCAACCTGTGATGAGGTAGTGTCAAACTATTTATTTCGCCTGCATAGAACAACACAATCAATCAGCTTCATTTTCAACCAATTCAGCCATGTTTTGTTAGTTTTTTTTGGTGTGTATTAGAGATAGTTCTGAATTCATTTATAATAAATTCATCTACCCTTCTCTATTTATTTCATTTTGGCTTTATTCTGTTCCCCCTTGCTCTCTCTTGCTCTTTATAGATGTGTCTCCAACTTCTTTGCTCCATCATTTTTTGTCAGTTTAATGTATTGGTCGTGCACATAAATAAAAGTACAATTGGCAAACAAATTCTTTCCTTGGCTATTTCCCTAAAAATGCAAAACGTCAAATAGACAAGTAGTATCATAGAATCACAAATGAGATTAACACATCACCAATATATCTATAAGACATAAAACAAAACACAAACATGTACAATTTATACAGATTAGTTGTTCAATTCTATTGCTGTATTTCATTTTGTTATGCCGTCCAAATTGTCTTTGGGATGAATATGTGCCCAATATAATTAGTTTTATTGTTCTTATAATTGTCATTATGAATTTAAAATCATTAATCATCATCATCTCACTATTATCACTATCATGATCATCATTATCTCCATCACCACCACCACCACCTCCACCACCACCACGACTACCAACCACCACCACCACCACCACCTCCACCACCACCACCACCACCACCACCTCCACCTCCACCACCACCACCACCACCACCACCACCACCACCACCACCACCACCACCACCACCACGACTACCACCATCACCATAAATCATTATTGATATTGTTCCCAACACAATTCAATACATTGTTGAAACTTTCTCTTTTCACAGCGGATCATCTGATCAGGGTCATGTCACAGCTAAAACTAGAAAGTCCAGGAAGGATGTTGATGCTTGGCACAGAGCAGAGGAAAGAATTGATGAAGCTTACAGACATGGGTATGAACACCATGATGCACTTTCTGATATTTGCACAAGAGTCAACATATTAATTGAGACAAGAATGTCATGACTGAAAGCAATGTAATACTATATGTAGTCTGATTCATGACAGTCCCTTTCAGTTCATAGATCTTTTAGCAGCCCGTTGTGTAGGTTAGCAGTAAATAAAGCTCTCCCCATCTAATTTGAATGTTGAGAGTTCAATTTTTATCTTTAAAAATCTTTAGAAATATGAAATTAATGTTATTTTGAGATATTTCATTATTTTTCTATTAATTGAATCATTACTCCTTTTTGCGTGAATAAAAGTATACTATAAGTGTAAGATTTGGAATATCTATAACCCGAATAGTAAACTGATGTTTATAACCAGTACAATGTACATTTTAAAGATTGGCTCTATCTTGATCATTTGTAACAGTAAAAAAACACAGATGTTGCATAGATATTAAAAGTATGCTGCCAAAAGAAGATACTACCGGTATAGCCAATAAATAAATAAATAAATAAATAAATAAAAACGTTACTTATAAAGCGCTTACCACCGAAGTCTCTAAGCGCTATACACACAAAATAGACTGATATACAATTACATCTTATACAAAACTAAAAATGCAAATAAACCTACAAATTACAATACATATGGAATACACATCAAAGAGAACAGAGTTAATCAATCATCAAACGCAATTTTGAATAAATGTGTCTTGAGACTAGTTTTGAATAGGTTAACGGTTTGACAGTTTTTTACATTTAAAGGTAATCTGTTCCAAAGTTCAGCAGAAGCTTTGCGAAAGGAACGATTACCATAAGAGAGAGTTGACACAGAAGAAGATACGAGGTTTAATTGTGAAGATGACCGTAAATTGCGTGAGGGTTTGTATTCCTCGATTAATTCTTGCAGATAAATTGGTGCCAATTCATGAATGCATTTATAAGTTAAAACTAAGATTTTGTACATAATGCGGTACGTCACCGGCAACCAATGCAATTCGCGAAGTACTGGGGTGATGTGTTCACAAGAACGCGTGCGTGTTACAAGCCTGGCAGCAGAGTTTTGGATTCTCTGGAGTTTTGCAATGTGCGACTCCGGAAGGCCATAAAGAAGGCTGTTACATTGATCAAGACGGCATGTAATAAATGCATGTATAACCGTTTCGGTAGATTTTTTATCAAGAAAATTTCTAATACGACCTATCTTGTACAAGGCATATGATGCTGAGCGACAAATATTTTTTATATAATCATCCATCCTGAGATCAATGTTATAGCTTTTGATCCCTATTTGTCCTTGATACAGTGATGATGTGGATGAGAGCTTGTTGAGTGGAGCGAGCGGGCTAGCTGCCATTCCAGGAGATATTTACACCAGAGTGCTAACAGACAACCCATTTGGATGGGACAAATCAAGTGAGTATAGAAACTTCATGTGAGAAAGAAGAACAAAAATGTTATACAGTAGGTTTGCGGATGCACCATGTGAGAGAGAGAGAGAGAGAGGGTTGAGGAGTCCTTTCTTGGGGGTGTGGTAGTCCTGAAAAGGACTGTTTGATATCTTTCTTAGCATATAGTTCAAAGGAGAACTATAGCGCTTGGAGAGGATGAGTGGCTCGACGTTTCGAACAGGTTGACTATCCGTCATCAGGAGTTTTCAGGACTCCTCAACCCTCTCTCTCTCTCTCTCACATGGTGCATCCGCAAACCTACTGTATATCTACATCACCATGCAAGCCGACACTTACAAGCAGCATCTAACAAAAATGTTGTTGTTGTTGTATATTTTTGTATTATGGAACGCATTCAGGTTCGTCGGCAGTTAAAGGGCCACTCTAACCCAACTAACGTAGCCTTTTAAAACATGAATACACCTCTACTTATTCATATTCCAGCCTCTGATATTTCAGAAAATCTCTAAATTGACCAAAAAATGATAATAACTATCCATTTTTCAATTAAAGATAAACTTTAGTACTGGTAAAGCGATTGCATTGTGAAAGAAAAGGTGTGGAAAGGATCAGAAACAGTTGATCATGTAGCATGTAAGTATTGGCGTGCACTGCAAGGTTCTGGAGTCATCAAAATCATAATAAATTTGACCGAGTCTTGGTAAAGTAACAAGCACTGTACACAGAAAGCTATATATGGGACAACACACATGGTGTCGGGGCTAGTACTACCTTGATTTCCTTGTCTTCTATGCTCATTACTCAGCCAGTATACATTTTCTTCCAAAATTGTTCGGCACATGTCATTTATTTGTAATCTTGAACATTCAGTGTAAGTTTTTGTTGATTCTGTGAGAATTAATTTTCTTTTTTTTACCAGAACTGGAGTTTATCTTTGATATCATAGTTTGCCTTTTTAAAGACATTTACCAGTAAATGCCTAAATCACCTTCCTTTTCACCTGAGAGGCTCCTGCAGTGACGTCATATGCTATTATAAGATGGGTAGAAGAATCTCTGCAATCTGATTGGTCAATTACTGTGTAGTTAATTTTACTGGATGCACGCTATATTTGGAATCGATACCACCGATATCCCTTTATTTTATTTTTTTGAAATAATTCTTATAATTTTTAATTTTTGTTTTCTTCTATAACTTTTTTTTTTTGGTGTGTGTGTGTGTAAATAGTTATAATTATTTGTTTTTCTTGGTTTTTTGATAATTCTTATAAATTTTTTATTTTATTTTTCTTTTCGGTAATTTTTATCTTTTTTCTTTTTTCTAAAGAGTATATTACCATTGCACTAACAATTGATAAGTTTCATGAAATCATGCTTTCCGGTAATTACCGGACGCATAATTTTGTCATAACCATGCATCCGGTTGCCATTGCCTGTAAAATTGCCATTTTGCCATTGCCTGTAAAATAACAGATTTTTGTATTTTTGACGCTTTTATGGGGCCCCATTTTATACAACAGATGATGCACAGGTTTAATTTGTGGGTCGGTGAAAGTGTGTGCACGCGGTACCTCCAAACTGTAATAAGCGAGTTCATAATTACACTCTGCGCATGTGGGCAAAACTGGTTTACCTTGGTTCAGTTTGGTGAAATAGGGTCTACCAAGGGTATGGTCAGGTGGACCAAATTAATTGTCCATATTTCAAGGTATCATAAAGGGACAGTGAATATAAATAATTGGATATATAGGAATAATAGTTTATAGCTAGAATAAGTCTTGTGTCTAATAATAGTTGCAATTCATACAGTGCATTTTGCACTCGATACAAAGGGCTTTGACATGCTATCCTTGAGTCAGTGCTCCATTCAGGGATTCATGAAATGTTGGGAATCCTGAAAACAAAAACAACAGGATTAAAGTGATCCTGTAAGTGTGTCTTATTATTGTCACAAGGAATATATCAAGAAGGGGAAAGTGAGGCAGGTGCAAATTGAATCTCACTTATTGATATTTTAGTCCAGTAGATTGTATGTAATTTTCAAGAAGTGTATTTAATTAGAGCGGATTACTTGATGGTGTATGTATCTGGAAGGGAAAATCCCTTTACTCAACAATGACGTTGTTGAGCTAATACCCCTTTTACAGTGTTTAAAAAGAAATATATAAAGATACCGGGTAACTGTTTCAGACTACTTCAAATCAACTTCTGCTGCAAAATTGAATGAGATGAGCATAGTTTGCTTCACATATTTGTATCTGAATAGCACTCAGATCAGATCAGATCAGTGAGTATGCATAGGGGCCATTGATTATCACTACTTGATTATAAAATAAAAATTGCCCTTGCCATTTTTTGCCCTGTAAATTTTGCTGTGGCATTGAAACAAAAAAGATGGTAAACCATGTCATGTCTGGATGGGGCTTAAGACCTCAACAAACATCAAAGCTTATAATATTTGTTGTTGTTGTACAGATGGTGGAGGATCGTCTGCTAGCCATCCCAGCAGAGGAGCCGGTGCTGATGTGGAGGAAGGGCAGGAAGAAGGAGAAGAAGTGGAGGAAACAACAACGCTGAAAGTGGTCCACTTTGGAATGGTTTGACCAGAAAAAGGACTGAATATGTCAATAAACTATTCTCGACATGAATGGTGATCTGTAGCATCCATTTTCTGAACAACTTGAAAGGAGCAGGGAGAAACGAGATGAATGGAAGAATACACATAGTTAATGCCCTTCTGGCTCTCAATGAGATGATTGAAGACAAAGAACTATATTTCTAGAATTAATAATAATATTCAGCTTTTATATAGCGCTTAATACATCTCGGACGTCTCTAAGCACTTTACAGATATACTATTACCCCGGTCATTGGATTCAGTGCTTGTCCGCACACAATGTGTGCACAATCTCCACTCCCTGGGGAGCATTCCAGCCAGGCTTACTTGACGCTCAAAAACTGTTTGACCAACAATGACGGTCGCATCCTACCGGGTACCCATTTTAACACCTGGGTAGAGAGTAGCAAGTGTAGGTTAATATCTTGCCAAAGGATATTAGTGCCGTGTCGGGATTCAAACCCAAATTTAAGTTTGTGTGTGTGTTGGGGGGGGGGGGGGGGGGTGCATGGGAGGGTACTGAGGACACTCATTAGAATTTTACCTTCACTTTTAAGAACACTCGCACAAACAAGGACGTCCTCGGTTTGAGAACCCTGTATATTGTATAAAATGTTTGGCCTTTTCATATAAGGGATACATTTATTTATTAGAACTTAACCTTCACTTTTAGGAATGCTTGCAAAAACAAGGACGTCCTTGGTTTGAGAATCCTGTAAATATATAAAACTATTGGTCTTTTCATATAGGGGTACGTTTATATAGATCCTCTGTTTGCACACAAAAAAGTAGAACCTCGGTTGTGAAGGAAATTTACAGATTTTCCTGGGTTAAGTGTGTCCTTCAATATGTAATAACATATTGAAGTATATTATGAGTTCTCGATTTACACCACAAACCTGTGTGTGAGTGTGGGACCCTTTTTGAATGTTTGAAAAGACAAACTTTGAATACTAATTTACATGTTTTCAGGTCCATGTATTCATTCATGTTACATAATTTCGTTAAAGCTTCCTGTGTTTGTATAATGATACCCTTCCCCCTCCCCGTACTATGTGTAAAGTTAATGTTCAGTTCAATTTTTGTTTAAACACCCTGTTAACAGTCTGAATAAACATCTCATTAAATTTCTTATTACATGATATGCGTAATGTGTATTGAGCTTAATATCTACCTACCAGTAAAATTGCCATTTAAATACATTCTAAATATTTTTTAAAGGCATTTTACAAGGTAATGGGGCTTCACTGGGTGCAGACAATTATTCCATGCAATGTTTGGAAAGATATTTTATTGATATTCAGATAATGTGTGGACATGTTGATATAAGTCAGCATTCCAAGTTGTAGGTGACCTGTATAATCATTGATATCAGAAGCCAGAGAGAAGTAAGTCTCTATCGTTATCTGCATAGCTGTTATGAAGTTGACTTGAACTCTGTGGCCCGAATTCACAAAGCAAGGTTTGAGCTCAGACCAAGGTTTATGTGCGTCATATGACGCGTTTCAGGTTTGAGTTCAGACCTTGGTCTGAAATGCATTTCACAAAGCCGGTTTGTCCTCAGACCAAGGTTTATGTACGTCATTATGACGCGTTTCAGGTTTGAGTTCAGACCTTGGTCTGAAATTACATTTCACAAAGCAAGGTTTGTCCTCAGACCAGGTTTATGTACGTCATCAGACCCAAAATTTACAGACTGCTCAGATAGGAGGTTTGTAATTTCTCAAACCTGGTTTGAGAGCTATCAACCAATCAGGATGCAGCACTGGGTGGAGATAATTTATGCTCGATTGATTTTATCCAAATAATTCACCGCCAAAACAATCTGCGATAGTATCTGGTCAGCCCGATTTTAGTGCCATTGAAATCTCTCAATCTCTCGATCCTTTCCTTAAAATCGTAAGTATAAAACCTGTACATGTAGTCGAATTCATACTCTTCACGTTACTGACATTTCACTATTTGATATGCTTTATAACTTTCCATTTTCCATGAAATGTTCGATGTTTTCATATCCGACGGCCTCTCAATTCCAGAGTTCAGGGACTGAGTCTGACGGAGCTCGAGTCCAACGCCCAAGGCGGCGGCGGAGCTCGCAGCCTCTGACCCTGGGCTGGAGTTGGGCCTAGCCGGGCCGGGCCTACAGTAGATATCTGAGTATGACTGTCATGTTTAATTTTGTCTTGTTGTCAGCAATGCCATGACACATGCCAATTAGACTAGGCCTAGACCTATTCATGATAATGATAATAATACCAGGCTCTAGCCTAGGCCTGACAATGATGATGTCCATCACTTGACTTGGACACTGGTCTAGTGGTACCTAAATAAATAGAAATTGAAGTGGCATCAGCAATGACAATCATGTTCCCCAAAATGAATCACACTGACAAGCATAGACCAAAAGCTTCAGTCTCTCTATATTGCCGGTTGTTCACTGAGACTACGTCTGGCTCCACTAGACCTCCGATTATAGAATGTCAACAAATGTCAGTTTTATTATTTTTATTAAAGAAATGACCCATATCAGACGGTTATTTCTGTTTATGAGTCATGACAAGCAAAGCTTTTATTAAATTTAGATCTGGTTCTAATTGTCTTAATTAACTGGCTTAGTCCCCAGAGCCAGGATCACCCACAAAGTCACAAGCACAAGTAACATTTCTTTATTTTAAAAACATTGTTTGAACATTTGTTTCATTTTATCTTCACTCCAGTAAAGATGGTAGAAATGCAGCTGATTCAGCATAATGAGCTGGTGTACCTGGAGGAGGAGCTGGAGCAATATATAGCAGCACAACCGGGCAGAGGCCTCTGAGATTGGGAAAACCCGCTGGATGATGAGCCTTTTGTTTTAGATTGAGGTACTTTGAATTCAAATTCTGTATTGGGAAAGTTGGCGAAAACATGGCCAAACTACTTGATGAATATTGTTAACATAGACTAGCTATAAAAAAGGGCTTCTGTTGTAAAATCCAACCCTAGTGTCGTTATTAAAATCCAGAAATGTTTCAATTCATGTTGACCGCCTAAATTCACTGTTCGTTTGCCCCGCTCCGCTGGTCTGCCTACGACCGTGCAAGCCCCTAAAGCCATGCACATGTGTGTTTACATAAATTTATTCAATTTCTAAGCATTTTCTGTCATATTCCATACATTGGAAGATTAGTTATGATATTTATTCTTTTACATGGTAGGTGATGAAAGCATTAATTTTCATAATATGTGTGTGGGGCATTTCCCAATACTGTTATTTGGCTTTAATACATGAGGAAATTATTCAGATTATGTGTTGGAAACAAGTTTGTGATTTGTTGCTTAAATTTCACAAAAGGTGAAGCCGTGAAGGAGATTAGAAAAGGCATAGACAATCTTGTCTTTTATGTTAAATTGATTCACACCACATCTAGAAATCAGGATAATTTTTGTTTTTAAGTGACAGTTACAGTTGGGGATGCAAAAATATTTAATAGCATAAACCAGCAAAAAAATGATTTATTTGAATGCTTGTTTTTTTATTTTTTTTAAAAAGGTAATTCGATCTAAAGGATGCACGGTGAGGAGGCGGCATGCCGTGTCACATTCATCTGTTTGCCGAATGGAGAGTAGTGAGGGATGTTTCCGAAGCTGTTGTCAGAAGAAAGGGACAAGTCATGAAGTTTCCTACAAGTTACAACAAGGCAAAAAGTGACTACTATTCAGAAGCAGTTTTTCCAGTACTGCAGATTTCCAGGAGTTGCTGTTGATGGGACACATGTTTACATCAGGAGCCCTGGTGGGGCAAGAGCCAGGTACTACTTCAATAGGAAGAACAGGTACTCCATCGATGTTCAGGTGAGAATAAATGAATACATCATGACTGGATTCAGCACGGCTTTCCCTTTAGACCTTTTTTTTGTACCTTGCAAAATGTTCACATTAGATATATACTCTCCAGTCTTGTGTGTTGTACATCCATGCTATTTCATTGGTGACCAATGCAAGATTTCTAGTGGCCAAATGGATATTAAAGTAATATTCGCATACAGGTACTCATTTCACTGCCTTTGTACACAGTTAAGAATATCCAATGGATAGTTAAACTTAAAAATCCTAACACTCGTTAATATCTTTTTAACGAAAGGGAAATTTGAAAAATAAAAACTTGTTCCATCCTTCTGATATGACCTCTAGATTTCTGATATTTTTTTGATGGCCATGGCAATTGGGCCACTGTTTTTGCCATTGATCAATGAAAGAAAAAACAACAAAGAGAAGCATGTAAATTGATCAATGGCAATTACCACTATATATTTTAAACTATAGAAAAACAAACAGGTTCATTTACCATAAAAAGATGAGAGAGTGGGTACCCCCTCCCCCCCCACACACACAAAGCATTTGTTGTTTTAGGCTCGAAATGTTTTGTTAAAAGTGAGATTATTTTTGTTTACATTGTTACAAGATAAACAATGAAAACATGAGTTAAAAATGAAGAAATACTTCATCATTCAGTCAATAAATATAGGGTAATTAGCATTTTCTTCCAATTTGTGTTGTATAAATAGATATTGAAAAGCAATTATCACATATTCAACTGCATTTGCATTAATTACCATAAATAACAAGTGAAATTTATACATTTCACGGCCTATCTGAAGTGTGAAATGAGTGAGTTTCAATAACTAATGAATGCCAACATGTTATTTCATATTGACAGGTTGTCTGTGATTATGCTGGGAAAATAACTAGTATCGTTGCAAGGTGGCCTGGACTGGTAGCAGCCACGATGCCAGGATCTTTTCTGAGTGTGCACTGAATTGACAGCTTGATGCTAGGGCATATGAATAACAGTTGATTCTTGGAGATAGACTATAGGGTAGGTAGATTTTTTCTTTATATAAAAACATTTGTTTATTCTTTTTCTTAATCAATCTTGTTTCCTTTTTTGTATTTGGCCAACATGTGACATGTTAGGAATGTTCATTCGGTAATATAGTAACAACTCGCATTAAGTAATTAATTCAAACGAGCTCATGTGCTTTTACATTTCAGTTCACAAATCATAATTAATGTTTTTGATATCTGGATGCAACTTGATTAGTTTGTTGTCAAGAGGAACCTCATAGTTTTTGTATTAGTGACACAGGATTGAATTATTCCTGATTATGTGTACAATACATTGTATCCTTTTCTATAGTATTACCCCCCCCCCCCCCCCCCCCCCCACCCCCCCTCCAAGAAAAAAAATGAACAAGTTGAAATTAAGAATATTGTTTATGATATTGTTTATTTTGTCCATTCGATTTTGCAGGTATCCATGCCTTCTCTGCCTCATCAGAAGCCATTTCTTCATTCAGAGGGTCGACCACAGATGTGCTTTAAAGGCCATCTGTACTAGTTCAGCCAAAGAGGATTAGACAACCCAGCGAGGTCACTGACGGGAGGCTATCTCATCAATACAGTTCTCAATTAACATAAGAAAAAGAGGATCATGGGGGATTAACAGGCACAGATTGGGGAAGTTTTCTATATAGAGGGAGCAAGTAGCTACAAGTAGTACAGTGGGGCTTTAACACTTCACACACAAAAAAGGGAGATGTGTGATTGAGCACATATTTATTAAATGCAAGGATGAGGACGTTCCATGCCTCATCAATCTAAGAGAGAAGGTCGACACTTCTTAATTATTTTTATGCTTTCCTGTTACCCATATTGGGGAAATTCATGTTGTTCAAATATAGCATTGGTTTGGCCAAGTATAGCCTAAAACAGCTAACACTGGAGCTTACTAACAAGCATTTATTGCTTTCTTAGCTGTCAAGTAAAATAACTACCACTATCTATCTATTTAGTGAGCTATACATTATTTAATGAAGGATTCCACAAAATTTTTCAATGTATACGGTAATAAGTTATAAAATACAGATTTAACTCAATTGCAACTGGAATTACCTCGAAATGTATTTCTCCCTGCTCCCTGGTGTTCCCACAATACTTTGTAGTTATGCAGCATTACATCAAGAACCTGGGTGTTGAACTGTTGATTATTTATGAATATTTTTGATGTTATGTTTAGTTGATAAGTATTTGTTGTCACTCTGACGGTATTTGTAATTAAGTGTTCTCTGTAGATTAAATGCACCCGATTTAACTATAATAAGCATTGTATACACTGCTGAGTTGAGGGGTGGGTCAATATAAATTATTTGGTTGTCAGCTAGGGGAGAGTATTCCAACAAATATTATTTACTGTACTAAGCGAAGTCAGAATTAAAGACTTTTATGTGCAAATTTGAATTTCGTCACCCATTTTGTTGTATTTCTGATTTTCTTTCTGCTAATAAGTAATAACGCTACAGTGAGACTTTTAATTGGCCTTCCAGAGCCTCTCTTAACCTCTAGTGGGCTATATTTCATATAAACATGCTACAAAATTTACAAATGTGAACTGCATTGTTTGAACAAACGGTAGATTACTATTGTGTTGTATGCTCAATTATTTATGTAAAACATGAAAATACAAATACAATATTCTTGCTTTCATATATTAACAAAGATAACTGAAATAGATATGTGTCAGATTATCTCTCTCTCTTTCTCCCTTTTTTGGGGGGGGGGGGGTGCAGATGTGTGCAGTTTGCATGGTTTTGCATTATGTGTTTCATTGCAAAAAAAGAAAAAAGAGAGAGAGAGAGAAAGTTGAATAGAGAGAGAGAGGGGACAAAGAAAAAAATTAATAGAGAGAGAAAGGGAGGGAGAGAGAGAGAGAGAGGGGGGAGAAAGAAAAAGAATTAATAGAGAGAGAGAACAAAAATGGGTAGAAAGAGAGAGGAGGGACGGGGACAGAGAAAGAGACAGGGAGGGAGAGAGAGAAAGATGAATAGAGAGAGAGGGGAGAAAGAAAAAGAATTAATAGAGAGAGAAAGGGAGGCAGAGGAGGGACGGGGACAGAGAAAGGGACAGGGAGGGAGAGAGAAAGAAAAGATGGCCAGCATAGAGGAATTTTTTAAAAATTAATATTATATGGAAACAAATCATTTACCAGTTACAATTTTGATGTGAAAAAATAGCCAGTTGGGGAAACAAACGGGGAACTAGTTAAAATAATAATTGATTGACCATTAATTCTAACAAAATAACTATATAGATCTATAGTAATTAACTATTGCAATCAAATGAATTAATATATTAATCACAATAAAAACTTAATTCATATTAAATCATTATTATTATTATTGTTAGGTGATTTTATTGATAAGAATTTGTACCCCTCAAAACAATAAGGCTCTTACAGTTAATTTAGAAGAGCCCTTGACAACCTTAGATGTATTAATCTAACGAAGGTTTTCAGGTGCCGATGTCAATTTGTTCTGGGTCAGATTGAGTGCTTCACCAGCACCACACAAATGTGAGTACGTGGGGCACTTTCTGCATCGGCGCGCCAGTTTGGTTCGATTAATTCATGAAAATGCAATTCAAAAGTTTATTTCAGAGATGTTCTAACCATCATCTTTTCAAGATTGCTCATTAAGATGTCCGGATCGTACTAACAATGCTTAGTTTAACAGTTTTGTCAATTCTTAACATTTAAACCCTAGCCCATAAAAATTATGTTAGAAACCCTATGGCTGAGACTAGTTTTACAAACCTTGGTCCGAGGTTTGGGGATTACAGACCGAAGTTTATACAAACCTTCCTTTGTGGAATGGGTTTGAAAATAAACCAGGTTTGAGCTCAGACCAAGGTCTGTATAAACCTTGGTCTGATCAAACCGGGTCTGTCCTCAGACCTCCGTTGTGAATTCGGGCCTGTGCGTTTCCTCACATGAATATCAGATATTTTCTGAATATGCTACCATGAAACCTATCTGTTAGACCATGTATTGAACATGTATGGCATACTGTAATAATAACTTAAACATTGTATTTTGAAAGGTTATCTTTCATATTTGTCATGATTATTGGTATGTTGTTATGTATATTGGTATACAATATTGTATTGCACTGTACAAATGCACTATTTTTTATGATTGACTAGAACTACTTTAGATTCTGTAAATAAAGATTTTATATGAAAATATACTTTGAAGCAGTTCATTGTCACTCATTAACTTTTCAAAATCAGTTGAAGTTTATTATAAGTAATACAAGGAATTAAGTGTTTGTATATGCATCTTGGTAACTTTGTGAACTATATTCCATTTCTCGTGCCAGTATGTGTAGGCATGGACCTACTACGGTGAGCGAAATGGGAGAGAGAGAGGGGGAGCTGGGTTTTGAGGGAGGAAGGGAGGGGGAGAGAGATGGGGGAAGGGAAATGTAAATGAAAGACTTGATGCATGGCTTACCGTCAATGAAACAGAGTTAAGTTTTTTGTCAACTCTGTTTGTTGCTACAGCAGGCAGCCAGTGAAAACAGGTTCGCTTAAACAAATTATGGAAATACAAGCATTTCTTTAAACAAACAAAACTTTGTTATTCCTGGCTCATTTTTCCTGATTAAGGTGTCATGAAAGGGCAGAAAATGAACTTTCTAGAAATGTGATTTTCTCTTTGAAATTCAGACACCGCGCCCGCCAAATGACTTTTTGGTTTCCTCTCTTCTTCAAGTTGTTTGTAATCGCTCATGCGTGAAATATGCATCATATAAGTTGCATCAAATGAAAGAGGAGAATCTAAGCTTTACAAATATGTGTCATTTATTAATTACAATTGTGATTAAGTTATGATAAAACATCGATAATTCTCGATTTCGTTTTTTCTGGGACGCATTGTGCGACACAGTTCTCAAACTGATCATCTCACCAAAAACTTTCGCTCGACAAAGGTGTGATGGTCTTACATCTTATATACGCAGGGAATAACATCGACCAATCTAAACGAGTCTTATATGGTTGGAAAAATAACATTCATTGAAAAATGAATTTCTCAAACTAAAAATTAGAAGAAGGCAGTATGTCAAATTGTGACATGGTAATAAAGCTCTGTTGCCCGATCCGTTGATTTTTCACAGAAAACGAGCTGGAAAAACAGTAAATTGAATATACTTTAACAAATAAAACACGATAGTTAAAAATAACGAAATTGTAATTTGTTTGCTTTACCAAAAGATCATAGTCTTTGTCGTATGAACTAGTCTAACTAGGCAAAATATGTGGTACTTTTAGCAGAATGAAGATGGATGTATAGTGAAGAAAAAAAAATGTGTTTTTCACGGCATTCTCTTTAGAACATTTTTGGTAATAATCAAGCACTATTCAGTGACCCAAACGTGTTGATATGTTGTCATATTGAGTCATTTTGAGAGTAATAATTTAGATTAACATTGCTATTATGATATTCTTCATGTGAAAATAAAAAGAATTAGAAATCCCAACTACAGTTTTTTAACTTACTGTATACCAGGATTCCATATTATCTCTAACACCAAATGGTTAATAAACATTTACAAAAAATCTATCAAAACATCTAATTTAAGTTTGCTGATTTATATTAAACAAAGTTATGTCTATTGAAAAAAACAAAAGACTTCCCTCCAATCCGTAACCCTTTTGTCCATGTATTTCTAATTAACCATAAGATATTCCTATGTTTTGTTTTATAATAAGGTATTTTGACGGGAGTACTTAGACATGGCAAATACATGTCTTTTATTCTTACCTGATGACCGTCCTAATTTCCCGCAGGCAAGTTAATTTCAGAAGTATTAGAGTGAAATCTACAAGTGGAAGAACAAAAATAAAGGAAGAAAACAGAAAATTCCATTCTCATTATCTGAAGCCTGTTGT
Source organism: Strongylocentrotus droebachiensis (assembly GCA_035222895.1). Classification (NCBI taxonomy): domain Eukaryota; kingdom Metazoa; phylum Echinodermata; class Echinoidea; order Camarodonta; family Strongylocentrotidae; genus Strongylocentrotus; species Strongylocentrotus droebachiensis. Next base: position 388,797 of record JAVYIG010000638.1, read on the forward strand.
TTGATAAATCATCAAGTGATGTTAAGATAGAGAAATCATTTTAATATACATCAGTCACAAAAGATATTGATATTAAGTGTTTTGATCTACATATTGGCAGGATTATATAATGTCATTTTCTTGTAATAAAAATAAAAAGAGGAAAGGTGGATTTAAGTGACGGATCCAAGGTTGTCAGCGGAAAGAGGATTGTTTTTTCAACCCCTGGAAGCATTTTAGGCATTTTATTGTAGAACGTGACAAACGTTTGATTTCAAGGGACCCCGTTTTTTTTTCTAGAACATGATCATGAATTTTGTGTAGATTTATAGCAATTTGATAAGTTATTTACAATACAGTTTTATTCTAAAGTGTTAATTGACTTTCTTAGAAGGGCTCCAAAACATACGGGTCAATGCTGACAGCCCCCCCCCCCCCACCCCCGCCAGTGTTCCCAACTGCTAAGCACTATCTGCATCACCCCCACAACAAATACTATTTTAGGGCTGCATCCACTAAAAAGGTGCAATTATCATAGGGCAAGTATAGGAAAGGAAAAGGGGCACTGATCAAAAGTGACATGGGGAACTTATTATAAATTTGAAAGGGCATGTAGTACTTTCGAAAAGGACAAATTTCATTGAGGTAAATCAGCATTTATTAGAAGGGGAATAGGCACTTATTAGAAAGGGAAAGGGCACTTGTCAATGTAATAGGGGCTTCTATTAGGCTTAAATTATCCAATGTGAAATTGGGCACTAATATAAGAAGGGGGAAGGGCCACTCATTTTCTACGTATGATTGAATAAGTTCAGTATAACATACAAAATCTACACCACATGTCACTTTCCTGGAGAAAAAAAAATTACATCTCAATATCGGTGGAATGTAGTATTTCTATACTGTCTTTGAATACAAAACAAACTTCCAGCCAATCAGATTAGTCACAAAAACAAAATCAAGGTAAAGCATGCCGTATTTTAATTAAATTAACCATAATTCCTAGGCTCTATAATTACCCCCGAATCAATCTAGTCTCATTCAATCAATAAAGTGATGCCTGAGCCAAAATAATTGTTGTAAATAAATGATACAATATTATAATTTTTAATTGATTGTCTGTTGTTATATTACAGAGTCTATACACAGGATATGTGTGTCTCTCCAGTTAAGCACAATCTGGGCTGTGATACAATTTGACTGAAATCTTTAAACTCTGATTAACGGTTGCTCCGCTGAAATTATAGGCCTGGCTCGATCACTGATCGCCAGAGGTTGACCTACTTGTAGCTACTTCCCTCTAAATAAATAAAAAATCCCCAATCGGTGCCTGTTGGGCCCCCATGATCCTCTTTTTCTTATGTTAGTTGAGAGCTGAGTTAATGAGATAGCCACCTGTCAGTGACCTCGCTGTGTGGTCTAATCCCTTCTGACCCAGTAGTATTGACGGTCTTTAAGTTTTAGTTTTAGTCACGGCGACCGTCGATATCAGAGACTAAAGCCCCGCCCACTTATTACGCCCCACCGCACCCCGCCCACTTATTACGTAAGCTTAACGCGTTAGCCTTGCAATGATATTTGAGTCTTTTTAAGTATCTAAGTATCACGAAATGCCAATATGTTTTCATAAAATAGTATATATTTTGACGACAAATTTATAGAATTATAATGAAACTAATATGGATCTAAGCCCTGCATGAATAGGATTAATTTGACAAGACTCAGATATTGTTTTAACATTAACATTCAAAACATTTTGTCTGGAAAAAGGCCACAATCATCCTCGCATATGCCGCTTGAGCATCGAAACGTCGAATCTAGCACCCCAGAGCTTAGGGCGCTGATTTTGTTGGGTGTCCGTACTACCTAGACATCGTCTCTGTCAGCTGTCAATACTAGTTAGCCGAAGACCTGTAGCAGCAGTGCACACTTAGTTCAGTTCTATTCGGAATCATTTATGTCGTAGGTTTACATTGAAATACTAGAGATGAGTCAGAAGAAGTGCCAAATCGATGTCGTCATTGTAGGATCATGTAATATGGACCTGATAAGGTAAACATAGCTAGATAGATATAGATCTAGTCCATCAAACTCATACTAGTCATGACAAATAATGTCTCCCCTATTTAATCATGTTAATTGTGCAAAGTCGAGGGGTCTGGAACTTGGAAGTTAATTAATCTATTTTTGACGTAAAATATAGACTCCTAGACTCTATATATATATATATATATATATATATATATTTTTTTTTTTTTTATTTTTTTTTTTTTGGGGGGGGGAAGAAACTTTGGGTTATAGTTTTTGAAGGGATGTATGTAGTTGGTGTTGGGATCCATAGGATATACATGATGTTTTCAGACTCGATTGTGGTATTTGTGCCTTGTGGATCACATGCATGGTTAGCGGTTCAACAACGATGTTTGAGTCCTACTGCAGCACTTGCTTTACCTTTGGCAAAACATTAAACCCCACCCAGGGGATTTAATGGGTAACCAGTAGGAAGAAATACATTGAGTGCTATAGTGCTTGAGCTCCTTAAATGGCTTAAATCTAATTGGTAGCTGAGCTATAGCTAGTGCCTTCAGGGAGAACAGTAAAGGGCAATCCGACCTTTGCAATAAGTTCATTTCTATGATGGCAGAAAAAAATTGAGTTACAGAATGGAGAAAGTTTGAAATAAATTGGGCCAATAATAAGATAATGCTAAATATATTACTCATTGCGGATGTAGTATCGAAAATAATATCGCTAGTGATATTTGTTTGTCTCGCAATGTATGCGCATGGTAAACAAGGGATCTAAAACATCACGGTAATATTATTTTCAATAATAAGATAGTTTAATATGAATGTTGGAAAAATGCGAATCTCAAATTGGCAATTTGGTCAATGGATTGAGACACAGTCATGGATCAACAACTCTTGATCTCGTTTGTCGTTTCTTGTGTCCAAGTGTAATACCGTATGGATAAAATATTACAAGTCCCCTAAAAAGAAGAGAAATTCATAACTTTGTTATTTATTTTTGGTCCGATTTCATTCACTTGTCTGCTTCTCTGATACTTCTGCTTTCTTTTAGAGTCAGATTTCTCTTTTTCTAATAGTAATACTGACAAGTCGAGTCTACCCAGAGTCAAAGAGGCGAACGGGTACTCACTAGATCATCCTCATCATCATCCTTATTATTATCATTATTATTATTACTATCATTATTATTATAATTGTTATTATCATTAGTATTACCTAGTAAGTATTATTGTGGCTAGCATCATCATCATCATCATCAATCATTACCTACTCATAATTATTTACCACTCTTAATTGTTTGTTGTTTTTCTAACCATCAATCTCTCTAGCTATGTGTCAAGATTTCCCAAGCCTGGTGAAACCATCCATGGGAAGCGATTCTGCACAGGTTTTGGAGGAAAGGGAGCTAATCAATGTGTTATGGCATCAAGACTAGGTGCTAAGACTGCTATGGTGGGCAAGGTATGTTGAAACTTGAAAGGCAGAAAATTACAATAAAGAAAGTTTACAGACCAACTTTGATGAATACGGTGGATTTACAATTCACAGCATTTAGCGACACCAGTGTGTTTAGTTGATTTCATGTGATGCATTATGGGAAAGAGTCATCCCAAAAAGTTGGGTGTGGCATCATATACATACACTAGGAGATAAGTGGATTTCTTCAGAATTTTTGGTGGGGAAAGTTGAAAAGCTTATGGGGTAAAAGTTGATTCCAAAAACTTCAATTTCAAATATTGACCCTACTCCTGAAGTTTTGGTAATTTTGGCCAAAAATTACCTACTCTAGGAGATAAGAGGATTTCCCTCAGAATTTTTGGTGGGGAAAGTTGAAAAGCTTATGGGGTAAAAGTTGGTTCCAAAAACTTCAATTTTAAGTAATGACCCTACTCCTGAAGTTTTGGTCATTTCGGCCAAAAAATTTCCAATCATTAATATCAGCAAAGCCAAAGGAGATATGAAGGGTCTATTGTAATGTGAAAATGTGCCCTGATGCTAGAAAAAGTGGTCAAATTGACACCCATCAACAACAATATGGTCATTTTTATTACTTTTTGTCCAAAAATGACCCTTTGTATTGATTTCTGTCTAAAATCAGATCAAAATTTTCACTCCGCAGAATCAATCATTGATGGGTGGGTTTTGACATCCAAATTCATAATGAAAATGTGCGCTTAAATCAGAACAATCAATCTCATTTAATGAATTTACTCAATTTGGACCACTTAGGTAGTTTTGGTGGCTAACACTTCACTGCACTGCACTTGTTGAAAGATGTTGACATGAGAGCTGATAAATTGGCCTATCGCAGCTTGCCGATAGGGGCGCTGTTCATTGTTAATCCATCCTTTTGAAATTTTATTGTTTATTAATGATAAGATTACAGGGGATTTTGTCAGAAAGGGTGGACTGTACATCCGCGTTATTATTTAAGCTTTGCTCAGAAATGACACTGTAAGCCAGCTGGAATAAGAAGACTGCCACAGCAAAATAACACCATTGTAAATGAATGGCAAGTGGGGTTAAACAGTAGCTACAGTATGCAACAAGGCCAGCAAACATACTGACCTTATCTTTTTGTTGTAAGATGCAGAAATTTGAAGCACACTTCACCCGAAGGGGTTTACATTACAGTGTTTTAGTCAAGCCAGAACCCTCAAGGTGCTCAACACCTGATTTACATAATACATGTATGTTGGTCTAGATGTAGGTTGAGTTTGGTGGTATATTGCAAAGTTTTTCTTTCTTTTGCATTATTTGTTTAAAGTGGCTAATTCCTTGCTTTAAAACACTATCCTTGATGGTATCTCTGATGTGGCAGATTTCATTTAAAAAACAAATTCAATTAACCTATTGTTTGGCAGCTCTGCCACTATGCACCCTCTCCCTCTTGACGTGAAGGCCCGTATAGGCTACTGATGCAATTACAGGCGAAAGGCTTGTTCCAGTAAAGTCCATTTGAATGGAGTCATTGACCTGATTATTTCTTGGAAGATCTAATATGGGAGTAATCTGCCATGTTATCAATGTTCCTAAAGTCTGGTTTTGGCGAGACATCTATAGCTCCATGCTCTAAGTGTGCTGTACGTTCTACACGTAGTATGTTCTATCCTGTGCATGCTAGGAATGTTCAAGTGTGCTGTGCATAGTGTGTATGGAATGTTCTGACCTTTACACATAGTGTGATTTATTACCGCCCTGCTCCGAACTGACCATTAATTTCTTCCGACCTCAAAATGCCAACCACCAAGTCTCAGTCAGCAGACATTGCTCGGCAGGTTATCGCTGAGTTGGAAAGCAGCAGTCTTTTAAAGAAGTTGGTGAAAGATGCAGTCCAGGAGGCTGTATCTGGCATCGCTGCTCGGTTAGAGGAGCAAGAAGGGCGGGTAATGGATTTGGAGGGGAAGGTGAAAGCGCAGGAAGATGAAATCAAGCGCCTTAAGAAGGAAGGAGAAAGCTGTACAGTTTTTTGTTCGGCTTTAGAAATAAAGCTGGATGCGTTAGAGCAGCAGGGAAGGTGTAACAACATCCAAATCCTCGGAGTAAAGGAGTCTGCAGAGGAGATTTCGGAGGTGGTCGTGATGGAGGTTGGAGAGAAGCTTGGAGTCAAACTAACCCCAGCTGACTTCGATCGCTGTCATCGCCTCGGCACGTCTTCACCTGATGCCAATCAGAGGAAAAAACATCGCCCTCTTCTGGTAAAGTTTTCAAGCCGGCGCATCAGGGGTCTGGTAATGGGAGCCAGATCCAAGCTGAAAGGCACTGACATCTTCCTGAACGATGACCTCACACCCGCCAGACAGAAGCTTTTGTACAATGTCCGCCACTGCCCGAAAGTAGAGCGATCCTTTAGCCAAGAAGGGAGGATCTTTGCGGGCATTAAGAACACAAGCGGCGGCTTTACCAAAAAACTTATAACTTGTGATGCAGACATTGCTAAGCTCTGAAACCAACAGAACAGTACACCAGCATCTCATTATCATACTTTCAGTATTTTTCCTTGCAGTTTTTCTATGGCAGCCTTTACATGCCCATTTTATTGCCTTATGTTTTTTTTATACATTTTCTCGTTTTCATGTATTTTCTTATTTAACTTCTTTTTCTGGTCTCTTTTTTTTTCTTCTCACTCTCTTGCAATTATTATGGATCCTTCCTATATTGTTGCTTTAAATGTGTTTTTGTTACCTTTTAATCTTTGTAGTATATTAATCTCCCATATATGTGTTAATATGTTTTCTGACAATCTTCTTGACTTGTATTCCCAACACTTAGACTTCATATTTTATTTTGTGATTCCAATCCAAGATGGTTAATATAGAAGAAGTTGCTTGTAATATTTTAGAAAATAATGCAAGCACGCTAGAGCCCAATGTTAATGATAATTTTGATCATGCCTCTCCAATTGTTTGTCATTACTGTTCAGAAAATCAATTTATGGATGGGTTTCGTAATAAATGTGAAAATGATGTTACTGTCCTACATTTAAATGTTAGAAGTATGCATAAAAATGTTGATGCTTTTAATACTCTTATCAGAAACCTCAATGATAGCTCTACAATAATTGGGGTCACGGAGACTTGGTTTTCGAGTGAGAGTGATGTTAATTTATATTCTATTTCTGGATATAGTTTGGTGTCTAATCACAGACGTGATAAAAGAGGCTGTGGTGTTGCTTTATAAATTCCAGTTGGTATGGATTTCCAAGTAAGGCATGACTTAAATGTGATGACTGATCAGTTGGAGTCTATTTTTGTAGAGTGTTTTATTCCAGGCAAAAAGAACGTTATCTTTGGAGTTATACAGACCTCCCCAGAGTAATATAGATCTTACTGTGAATGAATTGCAGAGTATATTGTTGAACCCACTATTTGTCAATAAGTCAATATTCTTAATGGGAGATTATAATATAAACCTTCTTCAATGTGATGAAAATGACCATTATAATGCTTTTTTGAATATGATGTTGTCATTTTCTTTAATGCCATTAATTACAAAACCCACAAGGGTAACTGATAGTTCATCTACCCTTATTGATAACATATTTTGTAATTTGCAACCTTTTCCACCTTCAGGTATTATAATATCAGATCTTTCAGATCATTTCCCTATCTTCACTAGAGTGAATTTTCGTAATACTGCTCATAAACATGAATGTAAATATATTCGTAAAAACAATCCTACTAACATTGAGAAGTTTCGAGAAGCACTAACGGCAACTGACTGGAGTGCAGTTTTACTTGAAAAGGATGTTAATATTTCATTCAACAATTTCTTTAATAAGTTTTTGCTACTCTATGATGAAATTGTTCCGATTTCCAAATGTAATACTAGAAATCGTAAGAAAATTCCACGCATGCCATGGGTCAGTGCTTCCTTGTTGAAGTCTATCAATAAGAAGAATAAGTTGTATTATTCTTATAAAGTTAGTGGAAGAGAATCATCACGTAAACGATATGTTGATTATAAAAACACCCTTACTTCAGTCTTGCGTGCAGCAAAGAAAACATATTATTTTGCTCAGTTTCAAGCAACTTCAAACGATATCAAAGGAACTTGGAAAGTGATAAGAAATGTGTTCAAGTCAAAGAAAAAAAATTCTGATGTAAAGAATATTGAAATTGATGGTCGTTTAGTGGAAGATAAGAATATTATTGTGGAAAAATTCAATGATTATTTTTGCAGTATTGGTCCTAATCTGTCACGGGCGGTCCCTTCCTGTCAAAAATCTTTTAAAGATTTCCTGAAAGAATCTAACAAGAAAAGCTTATTCCTTTTCCCATTAGTTAGGGAAGAGTTGCTTACTATTGTGAATTCGCTTAAGGCTGGGAAAAGTCCTGGTTACGATGGTGTCAATAATGACATAATTAAACAGGTTATCTTAGCGATTATTCAACCCCTTATTCATGTTTTTAATTCATCAATGTTAAATGGAATAGTCCCCGAAAACATGAAAATTGCAAAAGTCGTACCCGTTTTTAAAAAGGGTGATCCTCAATCTTTTTCAAATTACCGTCCTATTTCACTTCTAACCTCCTTCTCAAAGATCCTTGAGAAAGTGATTTATGTTAGAACTTTAGAATTTTTCAACAAAAGTAAAATATTCTCAAATTTTCAGTTTGGGTTCCGAGAGAAACATATACTACCTCTCATGCCTTGCTGCACTTTATAGATAAGATTTCACAAGCAATAGACAAAAAGATGCACACAATCGGTATATTTCTTGATTATTCCAAGGCATTTGATACTATAGATCATGAAATTTTGCTAGGGAAATTATCGCATTATGGTGTCAGGGGCACAGCTCTGGACTGGTTTAAGAGCTACTTAGCTGACAGGAAACAATTTGTTTCTTTAAACGGTTTTGATTCAGGGTTACAGAATGTCACATGCGGCGTTCCTCAGGGATCTCTCCTTGGTCCGCTCTTGTTTATTGTATATATTAATGACTTTCATTTCTCATCTGATATTTTGTCATTCATTTTATTTGCTGATGATTCCAGCTTGTACTATTCACACAAAAATTCACAAACTCTGTTGGAAACGGTTAATTTCGAACTAAGTAAAGTTACTTTGTGGATTCAAGCAAATAAATTGTCTTTAAATCTGCAAAAGACAAATTATATGTTTTTTAGTAATACAATCAAGGTGCTTCCAGGAGATGTATCATTTAATAATGTATTGATAGATAGGGTATCATCAACAAAATTCCTTGGTTTGCACATTGATGAGCAAATGAGTTGGAAAATTCATGTAAATCATCTCTATAAGACATTGTCAAGAAACAGTGGCGTAATTCATAAATTGAAATCAATTTTACCTAAAGGCATCCTTCTATTAATGTACTCAACATTAATCCTCCCCTATCTTAATTATGGTGTTCTTGCTTGGGGTAACTCTCTTAAAACTAACCTTGAAAAGTTATATTTGATTCAAAAGAGGGTCTTAAGAATTATTTGTAACGTTAGCTTTCGTACTCACACTAATCCGCTTTTTTATACGCATAGAATTTTAAAGGTGCAAGATATTTATCACCTTCAACTGGGTTCTTTAATGTACAACTTCGATTCTGGTGTCCTTCCACAGGCTCTAGTCAGCATTTTTAAGAAAAATAGTCAAGTTCATGACCATGCTACACGAAATGCCTCTGCGTTTCACTTACCCCAAGTAAGGACAAAGTTAACTTTTAATACTTTGGTTTTTACTGGACCTAAATTTTGGAACTCTCTAGGCTCTAGCGTTAAGCAATCTGTTAGTCTCTCTTCATTTAAGTGTAAACTTAAGGTTTATCTTCTCGATAAATACTGTGACTCATAGAGTAGTTCATTTTTGTAGTTATTATGGTGCCAAGATATATTATGTATTACTATAAATGTAAATTTTCTTCTTGATATTAATATGTGTCTAACTGAATATTTTCAGATTGTCAACCTCTTATTCCCTCCCCCTGTTGTCTTGTGCCCGTTGTGTGCTGTGCCTATTGTCGATGTGCTGTATTCTTCTATTATTTCTCATATTTTCTCTTTTCTCCCGTCTTGTCTAGTCTAGTCTCTCTTTTTGTTGTTGTTGTTGTGTGTGTGTACACTTCTTGTTTTGTTATACCCCTTTTTCCCTATTGTATTCTTAGGTAGTCACAAATATCTATTCATCATGTTTTATCCGGCTCAGAGGGGACCCTAATAATTACAAGCTCTGCTTTTACCAGGGTCTCCTCGTCTTTCTTTTAGTTAGCTATGTTTTTTATCATTATCATAATTTGTTATTTTGCTTTGTAAATGTGTTATGATCCAATGTTATGCTCTGTATGTCATTTGAAAGAAAGACGAATAAAATCTTATCTTATCTTAACACAATACTTGCCTCTAGTCATATCCTTTCAAAGTTCTGAATGTAGCACCTGGGAATTTTCTTTTCTTAGATTTCCAGGAAATATATATATGGTTCATTTCTGCTTATTATTTCCCCGAAGGTAATACCTGTAAGATATTTTTGAAATCCTATTTTTATGTCTATATATTATTTTCTTTACATGACAGTCTTTTGTAACAGTGTGGGCACAAAAATATAAGCCTTGTATGAATTTCAATATTGACCAAGACACTAAAGCGAAATACATGCGTAGGCTATATCATTACCAGGGACACTTAATGCACATGAAGGCACACAAATATAAGCCTTGTATGTATTAAAGTCAATATTGACCAAGACAATAAATCAAAAAAATCCATGCGTAGGCCTATATGTATATCATTACACTTAACGCACATGAAGGTACTGGAACAACAACAAAAATGATGCCTATATGTACATGCTTGACATTACAGAAGGAAAGGAAATTTTCAGGGAAACACTGAAGTCACTTATCATGTAACAACATTCAATTGTCGAAAGAATTTTTTTTCCACTTTCCAATATCTCCTTTTTAGTCCATGCATCCTTGCCGTTGGCTCATACCTGAGTTCAGTAGCTTTGTGTGCTGTTTGCTCCTTTGAGTAACAAATAATAAATGGCATGTTAACATCTTAAATTACATTCAGTATAATGACATTTATTTACTTTACTTATTGGCGACAAACAATAGGCTGTGTGAAAAGCTAAAAACATAGCTTTTGAGCTCCTCTGATTGCTCATGTATCATCTACTGTGTTTACTTGATATCTTACCAATCCTGTAAACTCCTAAAACAATCAATGAATTTACCATTTTTAACCATGGTGAAAAGGGTTACAAAGTTTTTGTGAGAAATCAAAGTGACTCGGTAACATTGTTGAAGGTTGATAAAAAAACTGTACTTTTTGTATGAAAAGTTACTTATTATATCCTTCTGACGTAATAACCCTCTAACATGCAAAAAATCCTGACAAAATTCCCAAATGAGGCGAGGCGAGTTGGCTCAGTCTGTAAAGCGTCCGCCTGCCGAACCAAAGATCCCGGGTTCGACTCTCACCCAGGCGGATGACTGAAGCCTGCGTTGTGTGTTAACGTGCCCCTTCCCTTCTTCATAGACGCAGGTTATGTTAAGTGGAAAACACTCCATCCCTCGGATAGGACGTTAAATGGAGGCCCCGTGTAGAGAAGAATCACTACCTTTGCACGTTAAGAACCCAATGCACTATTTGTATAAGAGTACAGGGGGAAACCCCAGTGTAGTGGTCCACCTGCACACACCCCTAGTATAGTACGATAATACTTTGTAAAGAGGTCTGTACTCAAAAAGGAAGAAGAAGAAACCACAAAGATATTTATGGTTTTCTTTGAAGGCGTCACTGTGCGACACACTCTAACAGCAAATTCTCCCAACCAAATTTTTGAATTTTCCCAACCGTTTTTTCCATGAAAAATATTACATAAAACAAGTTTTTTTAAATCTTTCAACACTTAAATGTTTGGAATGGTATATAGAGCCAATTCATTGCTTTTTGAAGATTTACATTTACCTAAAAATTTAATTCAATTATAATAATATAGTACCTAGAATTCTGGAATTGATCAGATCAGTTTTTCCAATTTTTATCATTAATAATGGTCTGTTTTCACTCAAACTTTCAGATTATCTTTAATTGTACATCTAGCCTTGAAGTCACTATCTAAGCACCATTTTCTCTCATCTGAACAATGTTACCAAGTCCCTTTAATAGTTGAAAGATGTTATAGTTTCCTCAAACCCTGCATTCCAACGGTTTAAATCCTGAGATAACTCAGGTACAGAATCAAGTTGCTTAATGAAATTGTTGTTGCTGAAAGTGGATTTATGGTATGTAATGTCAAGAAATTCTATTTTAAAATCTATAAACATTATAAAGACCCCATCCACATTATAATGTTAGATGCTTGGTTAGTGGATAAAGTTACCTGTATATGCCTCCACCCACTGAAAGTGGTGTCAGAAGAATTATGTTTTCGGGTTGACCATCGGTAGGTTCTTCCGTCCATCCCACTCTCTCATTAACACAATTTCACAAGAACCACTTGCAGTATGAACTTCAAACTTGGTAATAGTATGTATCACCATAAGAAAACAATCTTGAGTAGATTCAGAGTAGGTAGGTCAAAATTTAAAGGTCATAGAGGTCAATTTATGAAAATTACAGGTATTAGCCTCATTGAAATTGCAATATCTCATGAAACACTTCATGTATGAGCTTCAAACTTGTTGATAGGATGTATCACCATAGGAAGACGATTTGATCCGAGGGGTAAATAGGTCAAAGGTCATTATGGTCAATTTCCATGAATTATCAGGATTTTAGCCCTGCATGTTATTGCAATGTATCAAGTATGATTGAAGCCATGAACTATGGTGATGCACACTAATACCAATTGGTGTGCATCACCATAGTGAGATAAATTTATAAGATTTTTGGTAAAAGAAGGTCAAATGTCAAAGGTCAGCACGTCACTTTACATGAAATAATAGATTTTTAAAACTTGGTAATGACCAAATCAATGACTTTTTAAAGGTATTTTAGCAGTGAACTTAAAACCTGGAACTAGTATGCATCAATCTAGGGAGCAAAGCAATCAAATTTTAGGATTGTCTGGTCAAAGGTTGTAAAGATCAATTGACATGTAAGTTCCAATTGTGATATTCAAAGAATTACCATATTCATGCCATGATCTTAACTGAATTTAGGCGGAGGCATCGTGAAGAGACAGTGAATACTGTCGGCCGTGTCACAAGGTTAAGTTTGTGAATTTTTAAAATAATTTTGAAAGTACAAGTTCTTATTCATTAATATTTTTAGGTTAACAAACTTAAACTATGTTATGGCATCAACATCTAAAACTTAACCAAAGGTTAAGATTTTGAATTTTTATCATAATAAGGGTTATCAAGTATCACCAATCATGTGATTACGGTAGTCTTTTAGTTGACAAAATCAAGGTCAAATTTCATTTCAGGTCTTTAAACTTAGACTTTGTTGTGGCATCAACATCAAGAGTTTGAATGTTTAGCATAATTTCAAAAGTGTTATCAAGTATCACAGACCATATGACACAAAGTCAAGGTCAAAGGTCATGTTAGGTCAGTAGACCTGGATTATGTTTTCACAACTTAATGAGAATAATACATTTTTGTTATTTTTTTATATTCCATGAAAGTTATCAATCTAATGGGCCACCCTGCCTATAAATAATGTCCCAACCTCAATTGTGCATTATTGAGTAATGCAGGGGAGACCGTCAAGAGCATTTCCCTTGTTTACTTGTTATTATTGTTTTTGTTAATAAACTCATACTCAAACATTTTTCTTGTTCTTCCTGACGCAGAAACAGAAACATTCAGTGTAAAATGTATTTCCACAGCAGATATTTAATATCCAATTGTAACATTAAAACAAAGCACAACCAGCTTAAATTACCCCCTGGAAGTTTATTTATAAATAGCAAATGCTTAGAAGGAAAAAAATCACAAAGAAGATGGTTTACCTATATGTGGCTAATGGCCGAGTAGTCAGAGCAGCCATCTGTTAACTAGGAGGTCTCATGTTCAAAACCAATGATGCACCAATGCCCAGTTTGTGAGGTATTAATCCTCCATTACCAAGTTCCTTGTATAGCACTTTAAGCCATGTCTACTGGTTGCTCATCTATAAACAAATACATGCTTTTTTATCAGTCAGGTAGACAGATACCGGTAACTTTTTTTCAAGTTAATGAAAATTATGCAGCAGAGGTACTAAGTAGGATTCTTTTGAGTAAAATTAGTTCTTGAAGTACCTTGGAGTGTTTCCACTTGCCTCAATAATGACATACAACCACGTCATAAAGATATTGAAGTGAGTTCTCAAGTATAATTTTGATGATCAAGGTAATTACATTAGTGGAAAAAATCATAGATTTGTAACACTGGAAAAAGCTCTTGAAAACCACCCTAAAATCTCATTATACAGTCCAGATGATGATGTAAGAGTTGTAGCACTTGATTTTTGTTGGTACGTGAGGTCATTAAAATTTGTATATAATTCAGTAATTCATTTGCTTGATTACAGATCAGTACTTGATTTGCTTTTCAAAGGAGAGCCTCTTATAAGTTGAAGGCTGCTTTTTATTTGTGTTATTTATTAGAAAAGTTATTGAAATCAAGTAGTAATAAAGACTAAAAGTGGCTAAATCTGGTAGAATTCAATATAAGAATATATTTCTCAAGTACTTGCCTTGATGCTATATATATTAACTATTGGAGGTGGTCATACAACTGGTAAAATATAAGGTATAATACCGGAGGTTGTATTTAACGTCCTGCTTCTGCTTTGTAGTTTGCTTGAAAATCATCTATATTTGCTGAACACTTGTTTCATTTTGTTTCTTTGTATGTTTGTTCAAGATTGTACTACTGTTACTACTACTATTACTACTTCTACTATTACTACTACTACTTCTACTACTTTCACTTCTACTACTGCTACTATACTACTCCCAATGATAATGATAATAATAATAATAATAGTTATGATAATAATGATTGCAGATTTGTAAAACACACATATAAGCTACATGTATTAAATGCTATCATTCTGACCTCAAGTAAATTTAGAGGATTCACATTCTCATCTTTAACAGTGCCTTAGGAGCCTCCCATGATTAATTAATTTCCCTATATGGTTCTAAAGATTCTGCAAAAGTCCTAGTCTCATACCTATAGATACTAACACATTTCAATAACTTTCATTACTTTACAATATTACCCTGGATTACATTTAATGTGGTGCATTATTTGTTTCTTAATCCCACTTCTGCCTATTTCCAATTTTGATGAAACCTTTCCTTTTTGTTTTCAATGCTCCAAGGAATTCCAAATTGTCACGAACGAGCGTCATTAGGAAAATATCTGGACATCGAAAAGGAGATTTTGTACCCATACATGTAGTATTGTATTTAGTTTGACCTTTTACACATATCATTGCTAGTATTTAGTGATATATTTATCATGTATGAGTAATCAAGCGTTACAATCTATCTTATTCTTTCAATATATTCATAGGTTGGAGATGATTCCTATGGCAGAGATACAATACTGAACTTCAAAGAGAATAATGTTGTTACAGGTAAAGAATGTTCATCATAGTGATATTTTAATGATATTTTATAGGTTAATATATGTGTTTGATAACAGGTTCTTTTCTTCAAATCAATAGAGGTGCATAGTCACAATTTTATAATTTTATCCTATATGATATAATGTGATGCAATGAAAATTCTGCCAAAAATTGTCTCCACAATGTTCTTGTCTCGCCCATCCATCCATCCCTTACAAATGTTAAAGTTTATCTGCAAGACACTTGTGTGACAAATAACTTGGAAATAATCATATTGTGATGAAACTTGGGTCACAGATGCATTTGGGGGATGTTCAGGCTTTAATGTTGTCAGGGGTCACATGATAAGGACAAAAGTCATATGAGGTCATACGTTTAAGCTTACCTGCAAGACTCTCTTGTGACAATAACTTTGCAACTGTTATAGATGGTCAATTCTATTGTGACCAAATTTAGGTCACATATGCACTTGGGGGACCTTCACACTATTGTGCTGTTAAAGGTCACATGCTAAGGTTAAAGGTCATTTGAAGTCATATGTTAAAGTTTATCTGCAAGACTCTCTTGTGATAAATAACTTTGTAACCATCAATCTTTTTGTAAGATGCACTGAGGGAATCTTCATACTATGGTGTTGTCATATCAAAGCTAAGGTCATAGTTTATTTGAGATCTCATGTTAAAGTTTACCTGCTTAGTGACAATTAACTTTGTACCACTTAATCCCAAACTTAGTACACAAATTTACCAGGGGGACCTTAATATTATAGTGCTCTAAAAGCACACATGCTAAGGTCAAAGGTTATTTGAGGTCATATCAAGCTCATAGGACAATTTACTTCACAACTGGTAATTCTTTTGTTACCAAACTTGGGTCAGACCGTCAGAGATCCACTTCGGGGACCTTCACACTATGGTGCTGTCGTGGATCACATGCTAAGGTCAAAGTTCATTTGAGGTTATATATTGAAGATTATATGTAAGACTCTCTTGTGACAAATAAGTTTGCAACTGTTTATTGTACTGTGACTAAACTTGGGTCACAGATGCACTTTTGGGAGACCTTCACTTAATTATGATGCTTTTGGAGGTCACATTCTAAGGACAAAGGCCACTTGAGGTCATATGTATTTTTGTCACAAATGAAGTACAACCAAACTTGGGTCAGGGATGCTCTTTGGGAACACATAACTTAGTCAAAGGTGGGCGAGATACAATTGGGAGATTTCCTGTTTTATCTTTTTTCTCTTCAAACTATAACCGACATACATGTAAAGTAATCTGGCTGATCCAATTTTTTGCTCTTTAAAAAAAAAAAAAAATTATGTATGTAGACTTTAGTTTAAATAGCAGATATAAAAATGACTGTAACACTGTTGTCTGCTTTATGTTAGAAAAGTCTTGCTGACAATCTCATTAGAAAATGTAATTGCTTTTTAGATTGACATAGATTTCAGCAGATGTGCAAGTGATACGTACAGGATGTAGTTTTATGCTCATGTAAATTAATGAAAAGCTAATTCAGAAGGCACTGAGTAGAAGGAGTTAATTTCTTTTTCAGATATAATGTAATGAGGAATTTATCTATTTAATTGACCCTATATAATGATATAACTTTAGAGTCTTATTCAGATAAACCGTGGGAAACCAATGCATTTTTGTGTGTGGATGACGTAAAGTGCAATATACTGTGTGAGTCAAAAAAAAGTTTACACCTAGAAAATTGCTTATTATTTTAAAAATCGTCTATATCAGAAAAGTAGTATACATCTTATGAAAGAGTGTTTTCTATCCCAAATCATTTGGTATCACTTTTGTGTGGTATGTGTTCACGCTTGGATGAACAGGAGGCATTGTTTACGAGAGTGCAGAAATTGACTTCTGATTTTGACTCTAAATGTGTAGCACTTTCTGCTCTTCAAGTTCTGTTCCAGCATTGTTCAACTTTGAACATTCTGTTAGGTTTAAACACTCTTAATCAAGATCTATGCACTATTACCAAATCACAAAAATATTGACTTTACTTCAAAACCTTCTAATCCATATCATAGTTTGTATAGAACATCGTCTATAATTTGGCGAATTTAATACGGAATTAGAGAGTACTGTGACATATTTTGTATTTCATGAAAATCTTTCAACTCTTACCTTTCTAGATTTTCTGAACACTACCAAAGAGGCTTCTACAGGTGTTGCTCCTATACTAGTTGATGACAGTGGTAAGTGGCTTGATTTTACATGAGGAGGTAATTCTTACCATAAAATTGTTCTTTTTAGAGACAGGAGTTTTAATACCGGCAAGTGGTAGATGAAAATGTGATGATTGCCTAGTTCCATATGAATGTATTTCAAAATTCAAATGAAATTTGTTAGAAAGGCTAGGGAGGATAATACTTTTATGACATCAGAACATATAACAATAGTATTATCCTTGAATTCAAATACATTTAAAACAAACAAAAATAGGTTCTGTATGGGCAAGATAATGGGATCCAAAGATAGTTTGTATTGCCTTCTTTTTTAATTTATATAATCTATCCATATAGTAATCTAATTTAATTGTGATAAAACAATGCATCGCATATCATTTATAAAATCTTTTAAGGGAAATGTTTTGATTTATGTAAAATACAAACTACTTTCGTGAGTTTATTACAAATTGCTTCAATATGAACGTGCCATGACATTTTACAATCAATTTAAATACCTAAAAGTTTTAATAGATTACAACACTGTACAGTGCGTCCCAGAAAAAACAAAACCGAGAATTATTGATGTTTTATCATAACTTAGTCACATTTATAATCGATAAATGTCACATATTTGGAAAGCTTAGATCCTCCTCTTTCATTTGATGCAACTCATATGATGCATATTTCACGCATGGGTGAATTTGAAGAGAGGAAACCAAAAGGAAATTTGGCGGACGGTATCTGAATTTCAAAGAGAAAATCACATTTCTAGAAAGCTGAGTTTCTGCCCTTTCATATGATACCTCAGTCAGGAAAAAAGAGCTAGGAATAACAAACTTCTGTTTGTTTAAAAGTAGTGCTTGCATTTCCATAATTTTATCAAACGAATGCGTTTTCACTACCGGTAATTCATTAATTTTTATTTCAATATCATCAGTTCTAATGTTTTTGTTTGTGAAAATCATATAACTAGTTTTCTTTACTATTAAGATTAATTTATTAATATACAACCATTGCGAAATGTTCTGTAGCTCATCATCATATCACCCATTTTTTAAAATAAAATATAAACAGATTCCTTACCAATGATTTTCTTCAGGTCAGAACTCGATAGTGATCGTGAGTGGGGCTAACTTTGAGATCACCCCAGTTGATGTACAGCAAGCTCTAAGTCAGATGGAGTCCCCAAAGGTGTTGGTATGTCAGTTAGAGATCTTGCAAGAAACTGTTTTAGCTGCCTTGAAGGAAGCTAGAGCCCTTGGAAGTAAGCAATTTGTTTTCCCCTTTGGTTTGATAAGTTGGACTTGTACCAACTGATTGAAGATGTTTAATATTTCATTTAATTTTTTAAAATGGAGTTCAATGACAAAGAATGTTGATGTGATATAACATATATTCATACTGCTTTTCAATTGATCAATTTTTGGTTAGTAAATTGGCGTATTTGTGTATTCTATGATCAAAGTAACCTTATTTCACTCCTGTTGTGAATGTCCTGAAGGGAGAAGATGAAAATGAAGATAAACAAGTGTGAAGCATAATCCTGTGATTCCAGTTTGATGTTTTTATTGTACTAAACAGAAGAAATCTCATGTAATTTTCATATATCACCCCCCCCCCCATGCTCTTGTCTCTCCTTCATTTTCTCTGCAGACTCTGCTTCTCTTTCTCTCGTTTCTCATTTTCTATCTCCCTATCTCTCTCTCTACCACACCCATCCTCTCTCATACTTTTGTAGTTGAACTAAATATTCTTAATGAAGTACTTCTTATTGCTATATTCTGGAAGGTTCAATAAATGTTAACCTTTTGATGATTAAAAAAATGCTTTAATTTCATGAAAATTGTTTATTTGTTGTATCCCATTATTGGTCAATTGGTTCACATTTCTTTTTTAATGTGATTAAAATCCATATCAATTCAGTCAAATAATTGTAGTTATGGATTTTTTCTATCAAAACATCTCTGATAAATACAATATATTCACATGATTTGAGTTTGAGTTTTGAGTTTGAGTTTGAGTTTGAGTTTATTAACAACAAAAATAATAACAAGTAAAACACAATGTATCAAGCATGATTACATAAAATATAACAATATAACACAAGATCGATAACATTACACATGAATAATATAAATATTGTTTTACAAAGTATGTCATATACAAATGGAATAAAATATTATGTGTACACTTTTGTTGTTAAAGGGGGTACCAGAAGTTAGCACAAGTGCTAGTCGAGTCTGGTTCCCTGTCTTTGGCAAGAATTTTAAAACTATTTTTTTTTTATTTTTTTTTACTATACTACATTATATACATGTAACATAAACTATATAAGTAAACAAAGAAATAGAATAGTCCTTTAGAAATATTCCTTACTTAATATACATGGAAGTCAAATGTGTGTCGACTTCCGTATCAATACCAAACATACAGTAAATAAAAAATATATCATTATCTAGTGATCTTTTTAGAAATTCTCTAATCTGAGATTTATTTTTGCCATTTTAAGAAGTTTTAATTTTTGTTTAACTTAAAGTATTTAGATGTTTCGTTAACCCCTTTCGAAAAGCATTTTTAGATCGTATTCCTCTTAAATCGTATGGTATACTATTCCATATTTTCACGCCCATAAATGATATTGAAAATTGACCTTGTGTGGTTTTGCACTTAGGCAGATATAGTTGTCCTTGTTCTTTGCCCCTTGTGCCATATCTGTGCTCTATTACCTGGCAGTATTCAATTAAGGAGTGAGGAAGATTGTCATTTAATAAGTCATAGATGAAGGTTGAGACGGATAGGAAATGAAGATTGTAAATATTTAAAACTTTTATCTTTTGGAACAAGGGTTCCGAATGGGTACCTCTTGGGCTAAAAGTTATCGCTCTCATTGCCATTTTCTGGGTAAGGAAAATACAATTCAAGTTGGTTTTGTATGTGGTTCCCCATACTTCAATTCCATACAAAATATGTGGCTGGATTAACGCTTTGTATAATAGCACTAAAATGTTCTGTGGGACATAATGCCTTATTCTGAACAAAATTCTGACTTTTGAACGAATATTTCGATTTACCAATTTTATATGTTCAATCCATGTGAGATGCTTATCAATTTGTAGTCCTACAAAAGTTGCCTTATCTACTTCAAGTAATTTAGATCCAGATATTTCAAGAGCACCTTTTACTTGGACAGATCTCCTTTTGCCCTTTATTATCATATAATTTGATTTGCTTAGATTAATTGTGACTTTGTTGGCATAACACAACTGCTGGACCTTATTCAAATCCGTATTCACCTCATTCATATCAATATCTTTCTGACCAGTCTTAAAGGTATGGAACAAGTTTGAATCATCAGCAAATAACCTGAAGTTGAAAAATTTTGTAGAGTTTGGCAAATCATTTATATAAATGAGAAAAAGAGTTGGGCCTAGAACAGATCCCTGTGGAACACCGCATGATGTTTTAAAATATTGAGACATTGTTTCCCGGTATTTCACAAACTGAAATCTATTGCTGAGGTAATCTGCGAACCACTGGAGCGCAATGCCACGTATTCCGTAATGAGATAATTTACTAATTAGAATGTCATGGTTTATAGTATCAAAAGCCTTCTGAAAATCAATGAACACACCAATAGTTAGTTTTCCCTCATCTATTGATTTCAATAATGCATTAGACAAATTAACAACAGATAACTTTGTACTGTATTTCTTCCGGAAGCCATACTGATGTTGCTGCAGCACATTGTTCACATCTAAGAAATCCATCAACCGACTATTTACTATTTTTTCAAAGATTTTTCCAAGTACTGGTAATACAGAAATTGGCCTGTAGTTTCCTGGGATGTCTTTTGGCCCTTTCTTGTAAATTGGTGTTACTTTTGCTATTTTTAAGGCATCAGGAAATTTGCCTTCCTGTAAAGACAAATTAAATATGTGAGATAATGGTAAACTAATAAAGTGACTTGCATCTCTAAGCAGTCGCGCTGATATGTTATCATACCCACATGACTTGTTAACATCTAAGGCAGAAATGTGATTCTCAATTTCTTTTTCAGTCACTGGTTTCCAAAAGAGAGTTTTACTCAGCTTAGGTCCTAAATATGCAGTGTAATCTGCATCATTCTGTGGTATTTTATCTGCCAGGTTTTTTCCAATATCAACAAAGAACTTATTAAATTCAGAAGCAATCTCATGATCATCTGTTATCACCCTACTCCCACCGTTTTTATGAATAGTCAATTTTTCAATGTCGGTACCCTTTCCTGACACTTTTTTACCACACAATAACTCATTTATAGTCTGCCATGTTTTTCTGGTGTCGTGCCGGTTTTGTTTTAAAATATCACTATAATAATTACGCTTTGCATTTTTTATAACTAAAGTAAGAATATTCCTAAATTTTTTAGGAATATTCTTTGATCTTTTATACTTACAATACAAATTCTGTTTTTTGCGTATTGACTTCAGTATACCTTTAGTTATCCATGGTTTTTTGGCAGTGTTTTTATTTCTGGTTGGTCTTTGTGTTACGATTGGTGCATTTGTATCACATATCTCTTGATATAACTTGTAAAACATGTCATATGCTTTATTCACGTCTTCTTGTCTGAAAACAAGATCCCATCTTGCTTTTGATAATTCTTCCTGAAGCTTTTTATCTTCATAATTCTTAAAGCTACGGGTAGTAGTTCTCCTACAACACGTGTCATTACTAGTAACTGTACAATGCTCAAAAATTACAAAGATAGGAAAATGGTCAGATATATCAGTTTCTATTACACCTGCATGAATTTTTGAAGAATTTACATTAGTATATGCATGATCGATCAAAGAAGAAGTCAGTTTTGTAACCCTTGTGGGGGTTGTAATTAATTGCTCTAATCCTAAACAATGCAATGCAGTTTGGAATTTTTCGATCTTCTGATCAGTATCTAAAAGATTGATGTTAAAGGAAACCAAAACCTTCATAATAAGTTACTTTTATTGTAAAGTTTAAGATATTTAAAAAATATCAGTGAAAATTTGAACGAAATCGGGCAAGGAATAAGGAAGTTAGAGCCTTTTGAAATGACTAGTCACTAGAGGGCGGTATTCAATTTGATGACATCATCTGTGAACAACTCTCCATGCCTTTTGTACATAAAATTTCACAATTTTTTTGTTTTCTTCGTATTTATTTGTGTTCTTGATCCGACTTCATAACATGTGAAGTAGAATATCATTTTGCATTATATATCTTGCATTCAGGGGAGTAGATTATCTCAATCACAAGAAAGAAGGAAAAACATGAAATTTGATGTACAAAAGGCATGGAGAGTTGTTCACAGATGATGTCATCAAATTGAATACCGCCCTCTAGTGACTAGTCATTTCAAAAGGCTCTAACTTCCTTATTCCTTGCCCGATTTTGTTCAAATTTTCACTGATATTTTTTAAATATCTTAAACTTTACAATAAAAGTTACTTAGTATGAAGGTTTTGGTTTCCTTTAAAGTCTCCCATCAAAATGCAATCTACCTTGTCAATTTTCAGATGTGAAATAACATTCAACAAACTATCTTGGAACTCATCCACATCAGTGTTTGGTTTTCTGTATATTATACCCACAATTACTCTTCTCTTGACAATATACATTTCAAGCCAAAGGCTTTCTGCATGTGATACTTCAAAATTTAGAGTGGAATATTTTAGAGATGAAAGAATATATGCCCCTACTCCCCCTCCCCTTGAATCTTTTCTACACTTAACCTCCAAGGTATATCCTGGTAAACCCAGTAGTGACATGTTAGACACATTCCAAACTTCTGATAAGCAAATTAAGTCAAATTTAGAATCTAAGTTATCATAAAGAAGGGATAATTCATCATAATTTTTCTGCAGTGACCGAATGTTCACATGAGACAAACTTAATGAGTTCGAAAAGAGTTTTCCTAAACCTTTATCAAATGTCTCTGGACATAAATTGTAGGAAGAAACTTCAAAGTTAGAGCCTTCGTTTTCCATTTATTGGTTATATAGGACATATTATTCAGAAACATCTTAACCAGGATTAATCAATGAGATGAAGCTGGAAATCTCGGTAGTTGACATCATCCAGGCCTACATTGAAGAGGTCATCCGGGGTGCGAAGCACCATATGGCTATTGTCAGTCATCTTGCACACAATTGATCCATGTTTGGATGAAACACCTTTCACCAGTGGGGCCTTTTTTGCTGCCATCAAGAGGGCGTAGCGCATGGATGTTAAATCCTCATTAATAAAAACACCTTTGTGGTCAAGATTTCCCTTCAATTTGAAGCGGGCGTCATAGAGGGCATCCCGTTTCCTTTTGTTGGCAAAACGGACAAACACCTGTCGAGCTTTGCCTCCTGGTGCTGGCCGTTTTCCAAATCGATGGCAAGATGAAATGTCAGCTGGGCTCATGCCGACTCCCACTGCCTCTGCCACCTTGCATACTTTGATGGCGACCACCTCACTCGACTCCTCCTCTTCACCCGTTGGTTCTTGGAGACCACTTACTCTCAGGTTGTCCATTCGCAGCCTCTGGTCCATTTCATCTAACTTGAATTGTGTGCTGAGCACATGCGGATTAATTTTATCCTTTACTGCCTGCACACAGGCATCTTTTACCGCCTGTACTATTGCAGGAATCGCTGCCTTGAGTGCCTCCTGAACAGCAGCAGTAACAATTTGGGCAATATCCCCACCCTTTTCACTTGTATTCAGAGCACTTAGATCTCCCTGGAGACCCTCCATATCCACATATATTTTGCTGGGCATTTCATCTGTCATACCCCGAGCAACTCTAACTGCATTGTCTACACCCTTATGTGGTCTGAATGGATGTTGTTGTGTCGGTTTGACTTGACCTTGACTGGCAGTGGTGTTAGGCAGAAATTTTCCTGGCAAGGATGATCTCCCCTTTCTCCCCATAATGTTGATTATGAAAGTGAAAATATTAGAATAGTACGGCCTGTTCAGTTATTACTAGGTAGCGCCGCTCAATGTTCATTTGCACAGCACAGATCCGTATATGTGGGGCTGTATTGTAAAGTCACATGGGAAGCACATTGGAACGGTGATCAAACTTACTTTTGTGTCGCAGTTTATCAGCAATGATTTACAAGATCTCCATCAAATCTGCCTGTAACCATTAGTTGATCCAAGTTACAGTTAGAATTTCCACTGAAGGATATATCAAATCATTTACAATTACAAGAGTTGACCACCCATCCTCCTTCCATGGCTACTTGTACCATACCACCTGATAATTGATAGTAATTGATAGTTGATAGTTTTGAAATAAGTTAGCAAATTGAATAATGAAATACAAAGTACTCAGACAATATGCATGCATTCTGACATAACTCTTTCAAAACTGTCTCAGATTTAAGGAGACATCAGTACAGTCATCGAATGCGTTAACAATGGTGAGCGGCCAACCATTCAACAGATCCGTAGACACAACCCCCGTGTTAGGTTGAATCTTTTCCTCTTCAAAGTATTCTTTGAAACATTGTGAATATGTTTCTTCAGAAATTATGTATATGTAATCTAAAATGGATTTATGTTGTTATGAATCCATCAAGTTTGAAATGTGTGCATATAATGTCAGCCAGATTGAAACCAATCCCAAATACATTTGTATATCTTTCTTATTACCGGTAACCTATAAATATGAATTCAACTATATACCTTCAAATTTACAGAAATATACAATTTGAGAAGGTCGTTGTGGAAGCTTATGAAAGTTTTAGTTCATTACCTTCTAAATCTACAGGATTTTATCTTAAGCTGGAAATAAGATTGATATTTTAAGTCTGATACATCACCAGCTAGTGCAGATGAAAATTCAATTCTATTTTTATTTATTTACTGTATTTATGAAGATTAGGAGCGGCAGCTATATACCAACACTTGTTTCTAAAAAGGTCATGAAATTTTAAGTGGTTCTTTTTATCTCAATACTCACATCAATAATGTTGCACCCTAATTCAAAATTGGCTTCCGTGGTTCTTGTAGAATGAGATTTTGATGTTAAGATGTCAACATTTTGTGGTGTATGATTTAGGAGTGATGTGTCTTTTAATGAAAGTAGCACAAAATTTCATCAGGAGCTAACTATATGCCATTAATGTTATACATTTGGTCCCATGCGCATATACTATAGTGGATATATTATCATCCATGGTTAGTTCTGTTAGTATTGAAAGTTAATTAGATATAAAAACTCATACCAAATTGAAATTAACGGTGAAATGGTACTGAAGTCACAGGGCTCATTATGTACCGCTATGCAAAAATAGCTTGTGATCACATTATCATTAGAACTGATGGACAGATTACCTTCAAACTTAGGACATCTATGTATCTTACTGAGCCAATGAACTGATTAGATGTTGGGGTCATGAGGACAAAGATCAAAGGGGGTCATACATGTATATGAAAATTAGCTTGTACTAATCACGATATTCTGAGAACCTGTTAATTTATTACAATCAAACTTGGATTTTAAAAATTGCTTCTGTTTTGGTTAGACAGAATTGCTCTATGATGGAGGCATCATTTTCGACTGCATGCAGTCGTAGGGCCATCTAGTTTAAAGATATTTTAGTATTTTATTATTGTTTGATTCAGTTATGTTAACACTACACTTTAATTACATTCCTTGAACATATACCAGTCATAATATTTCTTTCTTTTGTTGTAATCAGTCTGTAAATTTAATTTTTAAAGTTTGTATTTCTTTTATTGCTGTCAACAGTCACAACTATACTCAATCCTGCCCCTGGAGTACCTGGTTTACCTGATGAATTCTACCAGTATAGTGACTTTTTTTGCCCAAATGAGACTGAAGTATGTATATTTGAGTATTCACTCCATCTGTAGAAAACTAATAAGAATATTATTGAGCATCTCATACTCTCATTCATGATCTAAAATATCTATGATGAGAGAGACTGGTGGTCATTTTGTTTCTGTCTTTTAAGCCCCAAATTACACCTTTATTACAAAAATATTTCAAAAACATACATGTATGAAAAACAGTTTATTAGCTTTGACTATTTTGTTAGTTGAGAAATGCAATTAAAATCAGGTGTTTCAGCTCTACATGTACAAGGTAGATTAAATTACTATTAAAGAGACTCGACTGAAATCTACCCTTAAGTATTTTATATCTGAGAAGTCATTTCACTGAAAGATAGGATCGATCAAAGCTTCAATTGTTGCCATGTCACTGACCGCTCTATCAAGAGGAGAGGGGGGGGGGGGGGGGGCCGGGCCAGGCCGGGATGCAAAGTTTGCAAACCTTAATGGAGTTTAATATATTTTTCATGCTGCATTTCAAGAAGCCTCCCTTTGTTTGATTGCTGTCTTGATATGTTATTAACGATGTGAAATTATTGCTCTTTTGTAGAATAGTATTATGCTTCTACCATATGTAATGTTCCATTAGTTAATGAAGAGAAATTGCTTTTTTGTTGTTTAGTAATCCTGTGTTGTAGGAAGTTACCTTTTATGTTGCAACTTGCAAATGTTGTAAGTTTTTATGTTTTTGAAATTGAAAATGAATAATTGAAGAAGGTGATAATGTTGATCATGTTTTGAGGCTGGGGAAAAAAATGCATATATTTGAAAGAATAAGAAATTATATGCCAATAAACTTACATAGTCATCTTTGTTTTGAAATTCAAAATACAGTTAAAAAGTTTTGAGGTTCTGACACAGTATGATTCACTTGTGTATAAGGCAGCTAGAAGACTTATAAATCCAAGCAGCAAGAAAAAATTAGTTACAAGAAGACAATTCTCCTTAATTCTATACAAGAATTATTTTGTTTTCATCATTCTGACGTAGATTGGTGCTTATTTTGTCTCCTCATGATTATCATCTATAAATAGGGAGATTAATTGTGTTTAACTTGTGGATATAAGTGAGGGTACCCAAACTTAAATGTATATAAGCAAATATGCTTTGTGCATGCTAATGAAATATTAACAGACTTAGAAAATTGGTGTGTCCGAAATATTTTAAGCTTCCTGTTTAGGCCTTGAACAAATTGAGGATAGCCATTTATATTTCAGGGACAAATTAACTGTATTTAAAATTTGAATTTTCCTACTATTATCAAATACATGTAAGGGGGTAGGGCTCTAAAGGTGAATATAATACAAAAAAGGCTATCAATTTCCAACTGGATATTTTAATATATATTCCAAATGAAAAGCAGAAATGGCAAGCAAAACAAAACACAGGGGAAAAAAAAATATATATATACCCGTAAGTAAATAAACATGAATATTCTGTTGCAATACTGGTCCCAAAGCACTCTGCCATTAGTATTTAATTATGCTACTCTGAATGCAGATTTGTTCATACAATATACATACAATTTGTATACAATATACATACAATTTGTATACAATATTCATACAATTTAATAAAGATGTAATGTAGGTTTAATATGCCTCAATTTTCTATATCTTTTAACCATATCACCATTAAAAGACAATCTCATTCGGTTTTAGAGTACATAGGTCAAAGGTACAATATCATAGTCATTAGATGACATGTTATTATAGGCTTTTGTTTCATCATGATATTGCAAGAATAGTTCCATCACTTTCCTTAACTGAATTTAGGGCAGAGGCATATAGGAGACGCAGTCATATTTGTCTTGTTCAATATGCATTTTTAATGGGTTTCATCCAGATATATCTCAAGTTTAGTATACCTTAGGTTAAACTGATCTTGTTTGTCATGATAGACAGAACTCCTGACTGGTCTCTCTGTATCCAGTGTAGAAGAAGCTAAGAAAGCATCTTTAGTTCTGCTTGATAAGGGATGCAAGACTGCTATTATCACAATGGGAGGTGAGGGGGCTGTCTATGCCACTGCTGAAGCAAGAACTCCCCTCCACGTTTCGGTTGATGCAGTGACACCAGTTGATACCACAGTAAGTATAGAAGACATTTTAGCTATTCACTACTGTTGAAACCTAAAAGTGTAGGTTATGTAATCAAAGTAAATCAAAGTAAGTATTAATAACTAAGTAAGTAATCAAAAGTAATCAAATCAAAAGTGAAACTTTTTTTTTGAAGGAAACCTCACCTCAAGAAATATCTTTAGCTCTTCTGAGAGGTTTATTGTATTCTTGCCCATTAATTTACAAGATGTCTCATCAAAGTGTATGAGAGAGGTATAAGGCACTGGTTTTTTTAACTATGACCAAATACCTAAATGGCCCTTTGAGAGCCTGAAACTTTCCAAAGATAAAGAACTAGAAATCAGTAACAACTTTTTCTAGTAGCATGGACCTAGGTTAACCTCCCATAGCTTAACGAAAAAAATTAATCGTTGCTTTATGCGCATGAGGTATCCCTGAACAGCAAATTGTTTACGGAATTTTGTAACAAAATTGACATGTCATTTTGGTCGGAGCTGAAAAAAATATATAGCCACAAACAATATGTTTTTTTTCTATTGATGATTAATGAGCATGAGTGGATCTTAAAGAAACTTAACAGTAATCTGAATCAACTCCCCTATTTTAATGGAAAAGTGCAATTGAAAATGGCGTTTCGGACGTTACATTTTCCGTAAACAATGTAGACCCTCATTTAACCCACTAGAACAACAAATTAATGAGATTGTATATGGTTTGAGTAAGTTGATTAGTTGCTCCAAGTGATTATATTAAAAGAAAATATAATTTAATTATAGTAGCGCTTATGTTAGAAATATACTCGAAATTTGAAAAAGTCGTCTCATTTTCCGTAAACAGTTTTGTAACGTCCGAAACAATTTTAAGGTTGAAGTAGCAGAAAATATATGAACAGCAGGATATATCTATCATAACATTTTGTTAACTTCTCATGGCAGCTACCCACCAAAACAAAGAAATCTGCAATACATTACTACAATACTATTTTATAGTTAAAACCAATTTTCCGTTAACAGTTGTAACGTCCGAAACAAAAAATACCAATAAAATGATAATAATCCATATTTTAAGGTATCTGGAGTGAATAAATCATTATGAAATAAGTTATTATAAGTCTTAACACAAGTCAAAACACAAATCAGGTCTTTCAAATCCAATAATTTTGTGTAAACTCAAGAAGGGTGTTTCGGACGTTACACTATTTGATTGTTAACACATAGTTTGCAAATTTCAACTAATTTTCGATCATATGTGCAAGTTACGATTTCACAATGCACACTCCTGTTAAAACCACTATTTTGATAATTTCATTTAGATCTAAATATAAAAATATGAAGAAATATGATGCAAAAACTCAAATTTTCCGTAAAATATCTAAATTTTCTGCAAAATTGACTTATAAAACATAAATATTGAAGCCACACTTTGCGGTGCAAGGCATTCCTGGCTGCTTTAGTATATCCTTAATTGTAATTTATCAGAAAAAATCTCAATAAAAGTGACTCATAAAAATTATTCAGCCATTTTAACAGCACTTTCTGTTATGCTGTTAGCACATTTCGGATGTTACATTAAACTGTTAACAGACATTTTCATACTTTAACTAGTTCAAATGAGGGGCAGAGATAGATGTGAGAATAGCACATTTCAATTTTTCAACCTCTTCTCTTGCTATTTACATTGCTGTGTGTTTGCAAATCATCACGTTTTCATTTTTACAGAGGTTGTTCCAAATTATGTCATATAACCAAAGATTGTATGGTCAATCTAAACTATTTGGTAGGTTACAAAAGCTCAAAATCACCCACTTAAGCAATACCCAGTGTACATGTACATGACACGGGTATGATACAGGTATATAAAGTTGATAAACTCAAGCAAATTAAAATGTTTTTCTAAAAATTTATGGGAAATATGGATTTTCATTTGAAAATACCTTTTAAAAAGGGCACTCAGTACACGTACATGTAACTAATCTGTGTAGAAAGTACATACATGTATAAAAGAAAAGGGCATTACCAGTAATACCTTATTTAATGATCCTAAACATATACATGTAGTATCTTCCTCAAATGTATTCATACATACAAAATGTATAAGCTAGTGTAGGGATTTATTTTGAACTTCTGAAACTCCCCTTCATATCCATGATTCATCCCTTTCATATTTAATAGGTCATCCCTCATTCACATTCACCCTTTTCATCCACCATCCTTTCATCTGTCTATCTCTCTCTCTCATTGGTTTCAATGTTCACCTGATGCAGTCAAGCTTATATAGTATAATTTACATATACTATGAATATTCAATATATACCCTTTGTTTATGTTTGAATATTCAAGAATACTTTGTGATGTTGATTTATACTTGTATGGGACTATATGAATATTTATTGAATTATTCTACTTTGCATGGAATGTATGTGGAATGCTACATAGAATGCTGTAATGCTTTTGCACATTAAAAACCTGGTCAGTTAGCCAGTAGTTATCAATCCTACAACATGTCTGCTGGGCTGCCTCTGTGTTAAGAGTGCTAGGAATTATATGTTAGAACCGCAACCCTACACTAGTGTAAAATATAAATGGGCTGTCCGTTTTTGTTTTTTTTCCTCTACGAAATGTCAAAGTTGGGGGTGCGGCGCTGCTGCCTTATCGCCGGCAAATACGGTACATGTTTGTCACCTGTGATATCGGCACAGCAAGAGTTAAGATCTATCAAACAACCAACCGACCAACCAATCAATCCATCCATCCAGTCATCAATCGGTCATCAATTAAATAAATAAATAAATAAATACTTATTTAAGAGCATTAAAACATATTGTCGTTTGAAACAGCCTCCTAATACAAATAGTGGTAAAGGATGATTGTAACAGTAGTATTATAACCTAAAACATACACAATTTTAAAATACATCAAAAATGTCTCATTCTCGAGATGTACATACATTAGGATTCACTTATTTCTTATTACCGTACTTACATGACTGGGGGTACTTTTTTATAGTTTTATTTTGTTAAAGATTTGTCAATGTTTCAGTGCTTACATACATGTATGTGAATGACACACTATATAGTTGAAGGCAAAGAACATTAGCAAGATGATTAAACATCTATATTGTAGAGTTTGTAGAAATTGAGGATCTCATTGAAATGTTAACATCGTGTAAACATCCGAAACAAACCATAGTATACATTTCACACTGTTGTTCATAACATGCAATAAAGAGTATGTTTCTAAGTGAATTTTCTAAGGAGTTTTGATGACTACAATTTCTATTAGCTTCATATTTCACTCTGTTAGATCACATAAGCATTTTTAACTACCGGTACACGTTCTTGAAATGAATAATATACCTTACATAAATTGAGTGGTCGATGAAGACAAACTTGGTATACATGTATGTGCTAAACTAATTAAAACTACACAATTTTTTTCGATAAATGTTACAGAAGTATTTTTCTACAAACAATTAATGTAACTGAGGTCAATAATACCTAAAGAAAAGTAATTAACTTGAATAAAGTTATAATGTTAACAGTGTGTAACGTCCGAAACATCAGTGGTGTGCCATATGAAAATTATTAGGCAATGCACTGGTTCCCAATTTTTTTGCATGTATTTCCCTTATATCATCAGTTGTTATAATAAAATAAGTTTGACCTAAGAAAAAAGCATTTTACCTATTGAAATAAAAACTTGTAATTGTCAAAACCCTAATTTAGAGCTATTTTTCACTTTCAAGGGATACAAAATCTGTATTTTTCAAGATAGAAACTCAACAATTTGCATGAATAATCTCTGAAACATATTCTTAAAGACCCAACATATTTAAAGGTGTAGTTAATAGCAAATGAGTTTTATATCACAGTTATTACATATGCTATAGTTCACAATAAAATTGTAAAAACTCAAAGTATTCATATCTGGTGAATAAATAAGGAGATAGATTAAGGTCCAGAATTTGCATTTATCAAAAATATGATTAGTCCTGATCCTAAAAATACAAGTTTGAAGTGAGTAAACATAATTTCATTTTGGACCCATTTGTGGACACATTTGGTATAAGTTAAAAAAACCAGTGCCATAAAGCAGATTTTGTTATCATAGTGTACAGCTTCTCAGCATGACATGGGCATCGCCATTTTCTTGTTAAAGATGTACTAGATGCGAAGTCATTTATCAAGTAAATGTATATATAACTATGGATGCTTCCTTCCAAGTGTGTGTGGTGATGAAGTATGTCATTCACCTGCTACTTTCTATTGTACTTTAATTGTCAGAATGCAAATTTGCATAAATAATTTGTTGCTCTTCTGTGGTGAAGGTTCCCCATTATAATGATATAGAATTTTCAACTGCTGTATTTTAGTATATTTAAATACTTAACTTACAATTGTCCCCCTGTTAATATATATTTCAACAAATATAATTTGTTACCTTCTCAGTTATGATTTTCCCTCTTGAAATGTTAAAGTTTTTTAAAGTTTACCTGGTGCATCACATTATCAAAAAAATGGCTGTGCTCAGGTCATGCCAAAAGGCTTAATCTTAATGGGATTATATTCTATTGCAATACCTTTCTTTTTTATGCATGTAAATAATGGACAGTAAAACACCAATATAGGGTCCCAAGAGTTTGTTTAAGGGCCAAGTCCACTCCAAATGACATTTTGTTGTCTCACTTTGTGCAATGTTTAACTCATCTCTGTGTAAAGAAGGTTGCATTAGACTCAAAACAGAGGAACAGTAATTTTTTCATTAATGCTTGTTTTGGGTGGTATGTTTAATGGGTCCCAATGCAGTAAATGTCCTTTGTAGCACTTTTCAGCACTTCTAATTAATATGCATTGGAACACATACTATTGGTACATTTATTCAATCTCAATTTACAGGGAGCAGGTGATGCATTCATTGGTTCTCTGGCATTCTATCTTGCTAAACACTCATCTCTAGAGCTCGGTGAGATGATAAAGAGATCATGTGAGATTGCTTCTACAAGTGTTTTGTCTCCTGGTACTCAGACAAGCTTTCCATGGAAACAAAGTCTTCCCCCTCACCTCTTATGAATATTTCCCCAAAATGTCCTCTTCATCAATCTTTGTAGCTTGGAATTAAGAATTCTAATGCCCCTCTTTTTTAATTATATCTGTTGGTATGAATCATGCAATTGTGAAAGGAAAGTGCCACTTCAGTGGAAAATATGTATTATGAGATATTTGAAAAAATGTGTCATCAAAATTTAAAAACTCTGGCGAAATCTTGCAGATATTAACCACAAAAAAATATATAAATGGACATCGATACAAGTACAAGTTACGGAGATAGGAGCACTATTTTAGTCCTATTTGATGTATGCGTTTTTAGAGCAATCTTTTCTAGTTGACATTACTTCTTTGATATTCTTCATCATGGGCATACAAAGAATGTGAAAGCTCACAAGTAATTACTCAAAAGGAGAACTTGACCATTCTCAAAGAAGTATCAAGAATCTGGGCAGCATATCACCTTCAAAGATTCTTTATCTCTCTAAGCTACATTGCTTTTACTTGGAAAGGACATTTATTAGATGAAGCATTGTTGCAAACATTCTACTAAATCCCCATTTGCTTAAGATCTTGTCATTTATGGATAATTTAAGAAAAACAAAATCGGAAATGGACATGATAGAAAAGCCATTCAATGTTTCTTTGGGCTAAAATGGTTCTTAACCTCTCGAGGGTACATCCATTTTACTTGGAAAGGACATTTATTAGATGAAGTATTGTTGCAAGTCTTCTACTATTTATAGTCCCTGTATGCTTTAGATCTTGTCATTCGTGGTTGATTTAAAAACATTGCAAGGGGACGTGATAGAAAATTCCTTTCATCTTTCTTTGGGCTTAAATGGTTCTTTACCTCTCCAGGGTACATCTCCTTTACTTGGAAAGAATATTTAATAAGTGAAGCATTGTTGAAAACCTACTGAATCCCCACTTGCTTTAAATCTTGTCAGTCATTGTTGATTTATTAAAGAAATCGAAAGTGGACGTGAAAGAAAAGTCTTGTAAAATTTCTTTGGGCTTAAATGGGTCTTTATCTCTCTAGGGTACATCTCATTTAATTTGAAATGACATTTAATAGATGAAGCATTGTTGAAAACCTTCTGATGAATCCTTGTTTGCTTCAGAACTGGTCAGTCATGGTTAGTATAAAAAAATCAAGATGATAATAATTATTATAAAAAATACATTTTAAAAAATCCACAAAGATTTTTTTTTTAAACCAGAAATTGGCATGATAAACTTATACCCTAACTTTCTTTGGCTTAAATCAAACTGCTGGAGACTTGCTCACAAGTGATGCTGCAAATTGCAACAAAAAACTGTTGCATCAAATTAAAATGATTTTAGCCTGGTGCACTTTTAAGAAGTATATATATATATGTAAAAGTTAATCAATGAGAAACTGCACATCGATGTGCAATTGTGCTGATATCTTATAAAATTTAATTTTGTTTAGAGTTTATTAAAAATGAATAGCATCTTGATATGTGAAAAAATTATGTTATTTTTATAAAAATTATATTTGTGGGTCAGGCATATTATATTTTGAAGAGACATTTTACAAGTACATGTACTCTTAACTTTTTAAAGTTATTAAGAATATTTTTGATTGTTCATGAATCCATTTTAAAATACTGAAAAAACAAAAAAAAGAAAATGTTTGAAGATTGATGAGACATTCATCTTCCATTACCAAGTCTTTGAAGAGAACTATATGTCAAAGGTCCATTGGTTGTTTACCCACAACCATAAACATACATTCTCAGTGCAGCCGCAGTGCAGCAGGTAATTATAATCATTCAATACTCATGATTATAAGATTATGGTTCCATTCTAGAGGTCATTTACTACAGTATACTTATCTTATCAGTATTATAATCATGCGTTCATAGACAATTTATGCTTGCCTTTTCTTTTGCAATTATTTTCTCCAAATTTGTATGCCATTTAGCAGTTTTGTAATAATCCTTTTTAGGCATTTTCATTGTTGATTTACTATCAGATCATACATGTACGTCTTTTTTTCATTATATCTCTTTATCTCTATTGATATTTTGTCAATTACATGTATTAATAATTCACAAATTGATCTTGAAATATGAATGTTGTTCTATGTGACAAGGCCAAGAATAGTATTGCCGCTTAAAACTTAACACATAGGAGTTGCAACAAATACTACCCCACTTTAAACGTAATCCTCTCAGTCATTATAGATCACTAAGTTGCTTTCTTAGCATCCCGTATTTAGCAGCAACTAACCTGTCCATCATTTTTTTTTTTAGAATGCAGCCTTCAATATTTGTACATGAGATTGTGTTCTATGCTAGAGAAGATTTTGTGAAAAACATATTTTTGAATATTCATATACTTATTAACATATCCTTGTGAATAAAACAAAATGTATTGCCAATATTTTACTTTATTTGAGGTTTCATATTTATGTATAGTTTATTAATTTCCATCAAAGACGATTGGCCATTACTGCGGCCATTTGTGGTAGTAGCAAAGATATAACATTGTTTTGTGTATTCTTTTTGTAAACTTATGTCCCTAGTGTTTGAACTTTGACACTTATTACTGTGGCTTCACCGTTAACTACATAATTGTTCTGATATCTTATCAGATCAGGTGGTACCTAATATTGATCTGATTATTTTGAAATGGCACGTAATGGGAATTTCAAATGAGTTTGGATAACTTCACTTCAAACTGAACTGCAAATTAAAAAATCAAACAAAATAACTATCAGAATGTTGAAAACTCGGGAGAGGCATTTTTGAAGAAGAAGGTAAATTATACACACACACACACACGCACACACACGCACACACACAACACTCACTCACACACACAAGGAGCAAGGTAATGCCCTTTTTACCTCACACTTCACATACTCTTCACCCTCTCGGGCGCCTGTTTAAAATAAACACAGCCTAACCTATCCCACACACACCCTGCACACACACAACCCTCCGTACGCACACACACACCCTCCACACGCACACACACCATGCACTCACACACCCTCCATATGCACACACACACACCGTCCATACGCACACACAAACCCTCCACACGCACGCACACACACATTACACATTGATTTTTCGGTGAGGATTAAGGGTTGTGTGATTGTGTCTTACAATTTTTCAATAAAAATGATATTAATAAATAATGACGATGAGAGAAGGATAGCTCTCGCTAAATCTGCATTTTCAAAGTTAGGCAAAATTCTGACAAATCGAACAATGTGTATGAGGACCAGAATAAGGGTATTGAATTGTTACATCTACCCAGTACTTATGTATGGTAGTAAAACATGGACTTTAGCCTCTGATACTAAAAAGCGTTTGGAAAGTTGCGAAATGTGGTTTCTAAGAAGAATGATGAAAATCCCCTGGACTGACAAAGTTAGTAATGAGGAAGTTCTTACACGAGCTGGTGTGCAAAGGAACATGATACGTGAGATGTTGATTAGGTAGTTGAAGTTCATGGGTCACATTACACGTAAAGAAGGCCTAGAGAATCTTGCTTTGACAGGGAAAATTGTGGGAAGAAGGAGGATAATTTGGATGGACAGTCTGCAGAAATTGTTGGAAGAGAGAGGAGTGAAAGAAATCGGAGTGGTACTAATACAGAAGGCTAGGAGCCGAGGGTTGTGGAACAGCATGATCGCCAAAGTCAAACGATATGGAGAGAGAGAGACGATGATGATGATTCTGATGATAATGATAATAGTATTAGGCTATTAGCTATGATGAAAAAAATAATAAGGATGATAATATTGATAAGAGTAACAAAAGTAATAGTCTTAGTGATCTATATTCCCCTAAAATGTGGAACCCAGACTTCTTAATTATTTGCCTTCATTCTGAGTTTCACTTTAAATAATATATGGCTATCTGAGTAAGTCGTACGTGCCCCTTTTCGTGACACATTACCAGAGTAGACCTTTATCTTTCCAAATCATAGAAGACCCAGAAATCTATACATGAAACCAATGTGGTTATAATATTAGTGTATCTAAATGCCAAGCTAATAGCATTTGCGTTTGTCCCATAATGTCATGGCCTGTGCATTTCGATTCTTTCATAATGTCTAATTTTCTCGCCCATCTTTTTGCCAATCATCATATCTTCCCATCGTTCTTATTTCTCATTTCTCACAAAATTTTACATATTAACATATTACTTGACATGCTTGGAGCATAATTAGTCGGGACAATATAGGTTTGACCCTCCAAAATGGCAACAAAATGTTTTTCAACGGTTTCAGGTAGTGTTTGAAATCAGAGACAACATACTCAAATTTAAGAAAAAGCGAACAACCGGAAAGTGCTTATGTAAATAAAAAATAGCGTCCAAGATGGCCACCAATACCTTAAAAGAGCCATGAACAGAAACATGATTTATCCATCTTAGAGATGTGATTTTGGTGTCTATACCTAGGTTTAGGAGGGGGGGGGGGGGTGGGTGGGTCGAAGAATCCATTCATTCTACTTACAATGGGGTATGGCCACCAGAAAAGCTGGAAATACAAATGGTGTCTAAAATGGCCGCCCGTGTCCAAAAAGTGATAGAAAGTGAGTTACTTTTTACAGTTAAGATATGATTAGCAAGATTAAAATATGTTTTAGAGGATCAGGATATTTGCTTGAATTTATAACGGTTTAGAGTAGCCTCTATACTGATGTCTATACCTGGTGCCTATACCCAGGTTTTGGGGATCGACATATACATTGAAACTGTTTTAAATGTGTCATGGCCACCAGAAATGGCCATCAGAAAACATGGAAATCCCTGATGGTGTCCAAAATAATCAATGAAAATCAAATATAACCGGATTAGGGTTTTTTTTTTTTTTTACAGTACGTAGTTATACATATTAAATGTTTTCGAGATATGGAATTTCAATGATGTGCAACGCTGTTTGAGTCGCTGTTCAATTTACCCGTCATGGGTCTGATTGTGTGTTAAAACGGACTTGTGTAGTGCATTTGCAATATAAATAAGGATTTTTCCCGTCTTTAATCATTTGAGCATTATAAATAAATAAATAAACATGAAACAGGGCAGTTATTCATTAAATAGTTATCAGCTATCAAGTATTTGCAACTACTCAAGGTCGTTGAGGTATTGGAAGTTTGTTCTGGATTTCTTCATTGTATCTTTTTAGCCTTAAAGGTTGAATCATCTAGTTTGCCTCTTACGTATCTAGCTCATAACATGCAATGCGTGAACTTTTTGGAAAAACCTAAGGACAGTAAGTTTAATGGATCTTTATAGTTTATTGACTCTCTGAAAATTAGTTGTGTACATTGTGGTGTTTGATATAGAGTGCGAAAGTACTCTCAACTGTGTGTCAACAACGACTGAATAAGTCTCGGCTAACTTCAAAACAGGTGGAAATCAGGCTAAACCTTCAACCTATCTCCACCCGACACCTACTTCTTCACACACGCACCCACACACACTCGCGCAAACAAGATTATGGCTTTACAGGAAGCATTTTATATTATAATGCTTATTAGATCACTCCAATCATTAATGAATTCGAATATTACACGCGCATTAAAATTTGCACACACACGCACACACCGATGCCCACACAAGAAAAAGAAAATTTGTTTCAGGGTGGACAACTTTTCTTTGGTGGAAGTGTGAGAAAACAAGATACCCGTATCTTGGTTTGTATGTTTTGTTGTAGTTTTGCTAGGTGTATTTTCAGACCTATTTCATGATAATTTAATGTTAAGTTAAATAAATTTCTCAAAGTATCTTAGATGTGAGCTAAAAGGTTAAAATATGAAAGGCATTTGATTACTAATATTTACGTAGATTCTATAGAAACTAACTATCGAAATGTAGATTGAGAAACGAGAGTGAATTGTTATGCAATTTATAATTGTAATTCATCTGCTTTATTCATGAAAAATAGAGAAATTCCACTCACTGGACAAAGGCTTAACAATTGAAACTGTTATAAACCACAATCTTACAATTGCTATGAAACAATGAATGTGTTTTACTACGTTATGAAGGTTTAACAAATATTTTAAAGTTAACATATATTTATTTGGATTACTATGTCATGAAAATAAACAATAATAATTAAAGTACTATTTTACACAAATGCGTATAACTATTTTGTCAGTAAACCATTGTGAGGTAAGAACGAAGATAACATTTTATTAAAGGATGAAATAGAATATAATAGCATTCATATCCTCTTTTGAAAATGAAGAGAGTATAATATTTTATTTTTTGGGAAAATAGGCCAAGCTACGAACCAAGATGAGGGACATATTATATCCAATATAAAGAACACCTATTTTACAAATTATATCAATCTCTAGATAATTACATTTTACATTTAAATTGAGAAATTACAATTCAGACCAAAGTTTCAGTACCTGTGTTTTTCGAACCATATACTTTTTGATATGTTCCACAGTTTAGAAACGTGTGAAAAGACTGGGTTCTCTCACAACTTGTCGATGTATTTGTAATCGATAAAGATAACAATTAATCAATCAATCAATCAAATATAACAATGACACTAGAAATAGATATATGAATGCAACTTTTAGAATGATGAAAAGGTAGACAAAATCTACCTTCAGCAATTAATCAAAAGCGGTATGTGATACCGCTGATTATATGAAAATGAGAGAAAAGAAACTTCGAATCTCTTCGACATATACGAAGACAACAAAAACCTCGGACAACTACTTCCAATGAAAATTACCCGTGGACCACTAACATTCAGTAATCTAACCCTTTGGACAA
This sequence comes from Strongylocentrotus droebachiensis, assembly GCA_035222895.1. Taxonomy (NCBI): domain Eukaryota; kingdom Metazoa; phylum Echinodermata; class Echinoidea; order Camarodonta; family Strongylocentrotidae; genus Strongylocentrotus; species Strongylocentrotus droebachiensis. The sequence goes on from JAVYIG010000638.1 coordinate 428,817, forward strand.
TCATTCCCCGAAAACTAATAATAAAACTTGGTAGTCCTCAAGAGGTGAGTAATTGTCCTAGGGATAGTCATCCTATGGGTACTTAGTTGTCCGGGGAAAGATGTCGAGAGTTAGTTCTAGAGGAACACTCATTACAACCCTCAAGATTTCATCTGAATTTATAAGAGCCTTTATTCGCCTGTTTAACCACTGTCCTGTAAGTAGGCCTGCATTTTGAAAAAATGTCTAAGTCTAATATGTCACAAATTTAATTTTAAAAAATATGCACAAACATATCTAAAATAGTATGAAGAACGAATGTCACATATATCAAGATATTTAATTTAGGCACTCAAAGATCTCATGTTTGAGAAATAAGAACAAATTAAAAAAAATTGTATTTATCAAGCACGGGAATTGAGCACTGATGTTCTGACAACGTATAAATAAAGGGAGCTTTTAAAGAGTGTTTGTATACTGTATCTTCTACGGAAGGGAAAAGTTTATTCTGATGCTAAGCATACCTTTTATTAGCCATAATAATTGTTATTGTCAAAATGTAATGCCCACTATTCACTCATTCACCAACAAGATTCGATGTGTATACTGAATATAAACTTCGAAATATCATTGACAAAATATATCAATATATATTAAGTGCATGTTTCATCTTTCACACACACACACCAATTATTAGTAAAAACAAGCACATCGCGATTAAAAATAATCGCTTTAAAAATTGACAATATTAATGAATCGCAATACTTTGATAATAATCCATTGAAAAGATCTGAGTTCAGGTAAGAGTTGCCTAATTTGTTATACTTAAGCAACTATTTTATGTACAGATATACAAACTTTAAATAAAATTAAAAGTTGTAGGGGATGCAAACACTTCATGCATTCAAAATAACTTTTTTTAGTAACGAAACTTTGCCCATATTTAACCGTCAATTTGTTTTTCTTCATTTTTGTATTTAAAAAAAAATATATATATATACACACAGCACAAAAAGAAGGTAGATACTCTTTATAGTTCAAAATGTTCATAAAAACCGTAAATGAATTATAATAAAATATGTATCGAATTAGAGAAAAATTAAATACTAGGCCAATACCAAAATCAATTTTTCATTAAGAGCAAGTTTTGAACTTTCACGCTTGGATGGGCAGATTCATTTAACCGTTTGAAGGTTTGATTAAGAAAATTGCAAAAATAGAGCGGTAGCCATACGAATGTTATTGAAAATAAAATTATGCATCTGCAAGACATTCTTGTTTAACATTAAAAAACAAAGAATGAGAACAAATGAGGAGGATTGAGCCGATGTCAACTGTGGTCTCAGGACTGCCTCTCCTTTCGTGTTTCTCGAAGAACAAAATGTTCTTTTTTCTATTTTCATTGTTTTAATTTGACTCTATACAAGATGGAAATGCTCATTGACATATGAATGAGCAGATGCCCCATTTTTGCCTATTGATAAAGACTCATTTTGTATTAAATGTCTATACTTACTCATGTGTGTATGGTATGATTCAAATTAAAGGGGATTAATTTGTGTTTATTTTGATATATGAAAGATAAGTTTAAATCAAATAGTTTTTTGAAAATCTTAATCATTAATAATGTCTGCTTTCTCTTTTTTTTGTTGCTGAAGGTATGAATACAAAAGGTGTCGTAAGTCTACGATAATTACCTGAAAAAGGACATACAAAGTTAACCATGAAAATAGAATACATTTGATAACAATACTAGTTAGAATATAGATGAGCGATGGAATTCTGCAATCATCATTTCATTCTATAAATCACGTTACCATGATTTATTAAGTCATTTTGACACATTATTTTGTGTGACTTAGTATGGTGTATACTCTTTTACCTGAAACATTAATTGTAAAATGCTTTCTTTCATTTGAAATTATTTATTATTTGCCGCCATTTTACTAGCACATAGCTCCGTTTAGTCTCATTTCACAACGCCCCCTATCGTCAGAGTCAGCAGCCATACATGTTAGCCTATGGAATTGTACCCACAAAATCGTTAAAAATTCTTTTTTTTTTTTTAACGAAAAGCACATCCACCCCGACTCACGTTATCACTAGCTCTTTCATTGGAACCCTCATGTCTCATTGACTTTTGAAAGTTCACCCACCGTAATTTGATCAAAATAGGTTGCAAGCTCGTCATTGCCTATAGTACACATGTGAAACAAGTCGAACTTTGGACTCAGTTTGCCAAGCGATTTTAAGATTATAGGTCAAGCACACGAAGGATAAGAAGCATGAATTATCATGGATCATTTCTGCTTGGTTCATTATGTCCATTTCATCCAACCCCACCGTAAATTTTCCATTTAGTAAAAGCAAACATTTTGCCGAGTTTAGCAAAAACATGAATATTCATGAACGGTCAGACAATACAGCCTTTTAGTACGTATTTAAATGTATAGTGAATGGGAATGGGCGATGATCCGTCCAGGAGGTAGAGGTCAGTGGTTTGTGCTGGCAATGTCCACGCGAGCGTAAAAGAGACAATCGGAGCAATATGTAAACACCCTCGTGTCTCATGACGTGAACATAGTTATCTCTGATCCATTCAATAAATCAAATTTCTTTCTCATTATGCTATACTCATACAAAAATACGAGGTATCTCTTCATTTCACAAAACCTGATAATCTGCATCAAAATAGAATCTTGAATAATCGTGAAAAATCTCCTTTCTCAATGTTTAAAATAATATCAGAAGAATAAAATATTTTAGAAGAATACACTATAACGAAATATGTATCCTACTTTCTCCATTCCTTCAATGATGTTAACAAATGGAGGCAGTTCTGGTACGATCCGCACGACTTTGAAAATGATCTCTTTCTTTTACCATCAAAAGGAGGTGTTTGAGGTTCTGAGGGCGGGGGTAATCGAGGCCGATTTTCCATTAGCCTCATGTATTCTTCTACAGGCAAATGCTCCTGGAACACTTTTAGTGACTCTGTCAAAGAAGAAAGGAAAACTTTAATTAAGGTAAATAGTACATGTACAAAACTTCAAATTCGTCTAATAAACAATTGAAAAAAAGGAGATATATTGATCTGACCTTCGGAAACTGTCAGAGCGATTTTTACTGCAAAAATCCAGTATCAAAGTTATTTAATGAAGAAAAAAAAAGCATAAGGATGGTACAGATTTTTTTTAATCAAGTAGCAATATTACGCGATTGAATTTGATAAACCGGTTTATTTACCAAAAGGACAACTTCTCTTCCTTTTTCAATCTTTACAACTTATGCATTTGATTGGATTGTTGAAATATATTCATCGTTTTGCTTCGCACCAAAGTCATGTAAAGTGGAGTTTTTAAATGGTTCAAATAATCAGTAAGTAGGCCTTAAGGCACGGTCACACAGATGGGACGCATGGGGGACGCACGGCCAGCGCATTGGAAATTGGCAATTTGGGCCAGTGCGTTGTCGTTCGCTAGGCGTGCGTCATCATTCGTTACCGTCGAGCGCGCTGGACCAACGCTGGACCAGCGCTATGCATTCGTAGTCATTCGCTGTGTGCGCCGGGTTTTTTTGAGCATGCTCAAAAGTGTGCGCGGAGCTCGACGCATGAATGTACACGCCAAAGGCACGCCAGACATACGCGGAGCACACACCCTGTATACGCACAGCGCGCTAGCTACACGGTGTGCATTTTGTGTCAGCTCGCTAGCTTTTCCAAAATCATGACAAAAGTTAGGCACACGGCCTTTTCCGATTTCCAATGCGCTGGCCGTGCGTCGTAGAACGCGGTGCATGCGTGGACCATTCGTCCAGCGCGCTAGCAACACGCTGTGCATTCGTGGACCTAAAACTTGTACGATGGCCATCTGTTAGCTTACCAGTTTCTAGTGATACATTAGTTGACATATTTGTGATTTTCTTTGAATTTCACCTTTAACTACATTTTAACAAAATTTATGAACGGTGGCGAAGCTACATGGGGCATATGTAGAAAGGCACTTGCCCCAACTCATGCTTCGTCACTGTTTATGATGGAAAAAGGAAGTAAACACAAAACAAGGAGTGTACATACCTTCTGCACGAACTGGAGTATCTCCTATTTTTTCTAAATTATCTTTGTCGACGTTTGTTAGAGAGGAGGTCCGTCCCGAGGATGGAAAATTTGGTTGAGGAGGAAAATTCGGACGTGGCGGAAAGTTCGGACGTGGTGGAAAGTTTGGACGTGGTGGAAAGTTCGGGCGAGCAGGATAATTCGGACGGGGTGGGAAAAATGGAACTGGATCCGTTGTCGTCGTCGTCGTAGAAGTATTAGATGTCATCGTTGTTTGATCCCGTCGCGGGTTGCTTAATTGCGGTGTTCTTTGTGAAGTAGATGTGATGTTTTCTGGGATGTTTTGTTGTTGTGCATTATGTCTACAGGATTGACTGGATGAGCAAAATGTGTTGTTTTCATGTAAAACAGACGCTTGTGACGTTGAAGTCTTGGTTTGGTTGTCATTATCGTCATCTCCATTCATCTGTCTACTGTAACCTGTTAATTTAAAACAAATTGAAGATAAGCGTCAAAAATATTGTAAATTTACGGTTTTCGATATTATTTTTCTCAATGTTACAACATTTTGACTACCCTTGTCGACATACTTAAAATGTTGACTACTGTTTTTCCTGATAGAAATATTAAACTTTTTGAAGTCACCCCCACCTGGCGAAATTTAATTTATACCCGTATGTCCCTCCCTATCTTATTAAACTGAAACCCTTCATTTCAATTCAATTTTTAAAAATGGTTTTTATTATAGCACAAACATGGTTCATACGTTATTCAGGTTTACACGTTAGGCATAATAGATAACACTTTTCAAGATATACATGTCAAAAACTAGCAATATAAACCATAACAAATTCTCAGAAATACAACAAAAACATGACCTGTCATTGTTTACAATTTTCCTATTATGTCATAAAATTCAAAGCAAGCATGGCAAAAAGATTAAAATAGGTATATTTTAAACAGCCGACTTTGGAGGGGGGGGGGGGGGAGGACACAAGCACTCGGTATACCTGCAATATGGATACAACTTTTTTTTTTAAAACAAGTTTTTCAACTTTGGTTGAGTATATCAAACAAAAATGGTAGTGGGCTATTTTTAAACCTTTTGGTTTTTAATTGAAATTGCTGATAAGTGGGAATACGGCAAAAAGAAATATTAGTGTGTTTTCTGAGGTAACCAGGTCTGACGAATAGAGTGATTTGAAAGGGATTTTGCGAATTTTCTACAAAGTGCTAGTCTCCTCTCCTCAAGAGTTGGTAAATTGCATACTTGACATGCATTAGAATAGGTAATGTAACTACGCCCTAAAATAATCTTACATACTCTACGTTGTAGTTTTTCAAGATTATTATTTTTTCTACTGTAAGACTGCTATGGAACGCTGGAGCACAATATTCTAAAATTGGTCGTATATAATCTGCGTATACTGTCACTAAAGTCTTGAAAGGTAGATTGAGTTTCTCAAGTTTTTTCTACATAGGCCTACATATGCAGTTTTCTATTGCCCTTTTTGACTAAGTCATTTGAATTTAAATTCCATTTTAAATCAGATTGTATAATGACTCCAAGAATGTTGATAGTTAGTACATTGCACAGGGGCGGATCTAGGGGGGGGGGGTTGGTAGGGTGTTTACCCCCCCAAAAAAAAAAAATTTAAAAAAAATAAAATTAAAAAAAAAAAAAATAAATAAATAAATAAATAAATAAATAAATAAATAAGTAAATAAATAAATAAATAAATAAATAAAAATAAAATGTAAAAGTAAAACAGTTTTGTTTTTTTAATGTCTGGGGCAAAAGGATTTTTTATTTGTGTAGTGCTTTCTACCCCCTTGCCCCGAAATATTGGTCGGCATTTTTTTCAAATTTTTGGGGGCAAAATGTTTTTTTTTTTTAATTTAGTACTCTCTACCCCCCCCTTCCTCTCCCTCCCCCTTAGCAAACAGCTAGATCCGCCCATGTTGTATTTAGTAGAACTCTTCCTCTTATATAATTGCTTCAGTGCGCTTCCTGTTAATTTCCAACTTCGTTTATAATGTTGTGACCAAATATCTTACTTTACATTAAATAATAATAATTCCGCTTTTATATAGCGCTTTAATTCAACCTGAAATTTAACTTCGTTTTAATAAAACCAGAAAAATGAGAGAACAAAAATAGTGAACGTTTGGCAATATCCGATTAAAAAAAGGAAAGTTAGGGATTTCGAAGTTGTCATCAGTGAAACACAAATTGGCAACAACGTAAAGTAACTTGCGAGCTCTTTCATAGTTTCATAAACTTTCTCAGTTATTGATGAAAAAATAGATTTCTTTCATACAGAGGTTGTATAAAATCGTATTTGCAATAATTGTTAATTTAGAGTGTGTGAACGATTGACAATTTCATAAGGGAAAATGATCTTTTGGGGGGAGGGCAGCTCGCCAATTTATGTTTTATTGATCTCGCCTTAAAAAATACATAACTTTCTTATTTTCAATCGGTTATTCTCAAACTGTCACTGACATGTTTTTCTAATTTTTCAGCTGCTAATAAATCCAATTTAATATCGGGGTGGACTTAATCTATAATTCATCGCCCGACATCCCGTCGGCCGATGGGACATGTTAGACTAAAAGGTCGTAATATAAATTTAAATAATTGCTTTACTAAAAGACTTAACACAGTTAACAACCCCCTCTCTCTCTCTCTCTCACATGGTGCACCCGCAAACCTACTGTATATTAACACAGTTCCTTGATGAATTAATGAATAAGAAATGTATAATCATACCTGCTAATCGGTTTACCGTACACCACATCAATGACGTATATTGGCTTATACCCTACCAACGTCCAATAGTTGTTTTCTTTTTAACCTTTCAAAACATGTCAGAATACCATCAATAATGGACTCAGTTAGACGGCAACCACAAATTGGTAGGTTTTATACATTTCACACCCTTCGGCACGTGAAGACTTTTAACGCTAATTCTTATTCCACTTATTTATTTTACTTCTTGTAAACTTTGACTGTGGGCTTTTTGTCGCCAATTGTGTAATGCAACTGAATCGTACCTCTTTTCAAAATGTTCTAGCGATAACCATACATTATTTTTCTACATTACACTTTCCTACACTTAACGATAAATATTCAATACTGTTTGATTTATTCAGAAAGTGAAAAAGTACTTACTGAAGGAAGGCAAGAATTTAGAAGCACATTTGATGAATCTCTGATTGTCCTCTAGTTCCTCCATATCAATACTTTGAAGTGTGACAAGGAGATTGGTTGTTGTCTCCAGATGGCGCTGTAAGTTTTGTTTCAGTTCTGATATTCGATTGGCGAAGACAATGTTTACTTTATTTGAGCGCTGCAGTGGTAGTGAAGGAAAACCTTGAGTTTGATCACTACTTGTAGATGAAGTTGAAATATAAGGACCGTCTTCATTTTCTGAGTTTCTCCTCTGAAATAACAAGTTCATGAAAAAGTAGATTTAGGTGTTGTCTTTGTAAACTATTTTTAGTTTTTTGGGGGGGCATAAATAAAATGCCCGCTCTGTAATGTGAGTTGTTAAATATACTGAAAATTACTTTATAATGTCTTCCCGTATTTCCACTAGATGTATTGAGGGCAAACTGGGTAAATGGAGGGCTAATTTAAATAGCATGCCGAAAAAGCAAAAATACATTTGCCACTGAAAACATCTAGCCTATAATACGCTACCAACCCATTTATAAGTCTCAATATGCACATCGTTGAAGGCCTTATTTTCCATCATACATTCAAACCATGTAGTGAGGAGTACTCTATTTTTCGTAACTGAATTCCACAGAAATCTATTTTCTGCCCCCATTTATGTTCTCTCAATGGTTAGTAAAGATCACAGGAAAGATATCACAAAAAATATCGTAAAGGGGAAGTCTATCCTGATAATAAGTTGGTGTTGATAAAAGCAGAAACAAAAGATAAACAAATTGGTAAAAGTTTGAGAAATATCCGATAAAAAATAAGAAAGTTATGAATGTTTGAAGTTGACATCAGTGAAGCACGAACAGGCAGCTCTTTGACGTAACTTACGAAGTCCTCACCAATTTGCTTTTAACCGAAAATGTCATAAAATTTCATTTTCTTAGATATTTATGACGGAAGAGATTTGTTTCTTAAAGGATTTGTATAGAAATATATTGGCAATTATTTATTCAGGGCCCATGTAAGATCGGAAATTTTCTAAAGTACAAAAAAAGAAATCTCTTACTTTTACTCCACAAGATACGTCACTGTTGAAGACTCACTGTTGAGTTGCCAATTAGTGTGTGATTGATCGCAAGTACACAAATTCCAAACTTTCTTATTTTTAATCGGATTTTGCTCTAACGTTCATCAAATTGTCACTCTAATTTGTCTGCCTCTATTTAAACCAACTTAATAGCAGGGTGGATTTCCTCTTTAAAAATGTACCTGTTTTTGTGTAGGTGAATACTGGACGTCGGACCCTGGAGATGACGATTCTTGAGTATCAGATGCATAACTTGCTTTCACCAAGCTGTACGGTCCTATTGCAGATAACAAGGGTTAAATATATCATTAAATATATATTTGAAGGAAAAAAAAGTAATGTGTTGAGGTGAAGGCTTGTTATATGAGTGCAGGATTTGGCATCCGTGTATACAATTCTGAAGTACTGTTATGTTTCAATATTTCGATGGTTATTGTCTTGTGAGATATTGTTCCCCGAAAAACTGATGTCTTTTGCCCGGAGAATTTGATTTCATAAGTTTAAATAACCTTAGCAATGACACGAATGAATTTCTGACCTTTATCCAGTATCAAACGAGTTCATCTACGGAATTAATGTATTATTCGTTTAATACGTACATGAATGATGTAAACTCGTTAAGTTAACTAGGGGCATTTATTGGAATAACTTTTTTTTTGGCAGTAGAAAATAAAATTCACAAATTATTGTCATCTTTTTTCTTCATTGAGTCAGTCTGAAATAAAACAAAAAACCGACCGTGCCATGTGATATAAATTATAGACTGACGAATCCAGTCATTATATTTTCTTTTACACGGTTTTACAGTATTTCCTTTTCTTACTCGATCGCGTAACAACTAAACATACCAAGTATTTTTCTATATGGAATTGTTTTATTTGCTACTGTTTAATGATAATCGCTTTTTTTTTAAATAAATGTGATATCCAATGGTTTATCCAAGATTCCTGTCTATTCTATATAAATTTTGAATTTGTATGTTATATATATATTCCAAACCTTTGTACGGAATGAAAATGTTGATATCAATATTTTGAATGACTTTGAAAGAGAGACAGATAAAATTGTTCATTTTTATGTTGATTTATTTTCTTACTGGAATATGCCTATTTATTGTTTAGATTTGCAACATGAGTCATACGTCGTCGGTAATCATTTTTCTTTAATATTAGTGTTTACAAAATAACATTTCGAGGAGATGCCTATAATTTGCAAAACATCAATTCAATTGAATTCATTGCATTCCAAAACATTTCATTATAGGATTTTCAATTTTGTATAATCTACTAATATTTATATCCCCGTTCTCAAATGAATTATGTATATTTTGATCATTATTCTTAAAATTGAGCATAATTTCTTCATCACATGTATTAGCTATTTCTGAATAGTTTCATCCAATGGTTACAAAACAACTTGCAACATTAGCAAACTACATTGTGTTTTTAGTACGTACAAAAATAATCTACTGTTCAAAACTGTTTGGCTTACGACAATCAAAATGTGTAGTTTTTTGTGTGAAAGTGACCATTTTCTAATTGTTTCAGTTGATACATAATATTTGATCAAGATTATAATTTAATACATTACATAATACATTAAACAAGAACTACACATGGGTAATAAGATTTCTTATGGACGACTTCTTCCTATGTGTGTCAGTTTTTGAACAAGATGTCCCAAATGGCAAGAACATTTTGTGATACAATACTTTACTCGATATGATACATTTTTAACGGTCTTGAATTTTAAAAGTGTGCTGTCGAACCATCGCATTTAACTCTTAATAACTAATGAAGACATTTTAATTGAACGCTATTAAGGGTGAATAGCGTTTTAGATGTGACCTATCTGGTTTGTATTCTAAGCAGAAAGGTAATGCTATTGAACAATTTTAAGCTTCCCAAATAATCTCATTTTCCTTCATTGTATAAAATGAAAGTGTTGTAACTATCTTGGATACACTTATATATACTTATATTGTATAGGAGAGCGTCCAATGAATTAAGAAAAGGAGTTACAGAGCTCCTACATCGAATACAAATATTTAAATAGAAGACTTAGTTAACTCACCGGCAAGAGCTAGAATAAGTAACATATGAACCAAAGGATAACCATTTGAAGGCTGCATGATTACACTTTCTTGCATGGGAATGAAGAAACACAAACAATTATGGAAAGAATGAACATCTATGAAGAACACATAGCACATGTAGACCGCGACGCCATAATTATAACAGATAGAAGAAAAGTTTGAACAATCCCCGTCCTAGTAGCACTTGAGCTCAAGACGAATATATGCCATGCAGATGAAAGAAGCAGCAATTGTGAGAGAATGGCCACTGTTCATCTTTTATATTTCATTTCTAGTCATGTGCGGGGGAAGACAAGATATATATTTCTCTCCCTATCACTACAAGAGGCATTCATTGCTTTCTCTCTCTCAATCTCACTTTGCAACGTCAGGTAATTATACAAACTGGACGTGGGCGAGCTAAAGGAGTTGCTCAAAGCGAACAACGTGTAAGGCAATCAAAATAATATATCGACAAAGTAGTTCAATTTGTACCCGTTCTGCTATAAAATGTGTTGATTTTTTCATTCGTCGTATTAAAAGATTTTTAATCTGTGACACTTGAATAATCATTTGGAACAAAATCATATTTACACTGGGGAGTGATCTATACAGTGTTACAACCGTAATTTTGTAAATAGTAAGCAAATAATTACCGTTGGTGAAGGTGATGGGACAAACTATCACTTCCGAGGCAAACTGGATGTAGCTATCTTTCCGAAGCGAAGCTGAGGAAAGATAGCGTATATATTCTGATCGACGAGGAAGTGGTAGTTTGCCATCGCCTGAAAACCAAAAGGTGATTATTTGCTTTATATTCCACATCTAAAACAATTTAATTACAAAAAGAAAAGGACGTGTATGCATATACATAAAAAAACACCTAGGCCCACTGAATTCACACCAAAAAAAGGTTTAAGTTTAACCCAACCCCTTGAGGGTAAGGTGCGCGCGCGCATGTGTTTTCTTTAATTGCGCTCATTGGTAATGCGCGCTTAATTACGCCTGTTTTAGTGCGCGTTTGGATAATCTTCAGTGAAAGTGCGTTGCCCTTTGTAGATAGTACCTCTATCTTCAATGAAAGTGCGTTTCACTGTGTAGATAGTAGTACTATCTACACAGTGTAACGAACTTTTTGCTTCTTCCATCAATAATGGGCGAACTATCTTTCCTCACGTGATTTACTTTTCACCAATCGTAGAGCAAGATTCTTAGTATGTGGGATATAATATTTGATAACGAAATAGGTCTCCAAAACCCCTATCCCCCTTCTTGAATAACAATGTAATAAGACCCTGCCTTTGGGGAAAAGATCAGTTTTGGTTGTGATACACTAATTTAAACTTGCAATAACCAAATCTTTAATTTCTAACCAAAAATACTTGGTAAAATTCAGCACTATGATCATCACTTCCAGGGGATTTGTTAATATTCATACATTGCAATGCGTCTTCACATTCCTTTTCACTTAGTAACCGTTTACACTTCGATGCCTCTTCATCGGTCAGAGTATAAACAATTTCATCTTTAAAAATTATGATGGGTGTTGTGTGTTCGGCCATTCGACTAACATTATAGCCTTCTCTCGTGCCTTTAGATTAAACAAAAAATGTTAATCAAGTGGCAATAATCATCATGAATATTTGTCTTTTATGATATTATCCAAAATAAATCTTAGAAAAAGTTTGAAATATCGCTTGCAACGCTTGGGTATACATACACACGCTAATTAGACATGCTTCCGTATAATTATGCCCTGATGGGGACCAATGTTTTCTTCGGTCAAAATGAAGGACATTTAAAAAGGAATGATACGTGCGAGCATTAGATAATTAATCGTAAATGTAATAATCAAATGGGAATCAAGAAACGTCAATGGTTGTCAGTTTTGTAAGCGAATTACATGTTATTACAATTCTCTTTTGTAGAAATGCATTAGCATGACCTACATGATCGATGTCTCAGTACTTAAAATTGACTTTATTTCCATTAAGGCTTAGTTGCGACTTCTGAAAGTCATCAATGATCTTATGTATTTCATTGAAGATTTCAGTCGTGGGCATAATTCAAAGAAAAAATGAAAGATGAGGCACTTAAGCATGTTAAGGGCATCTTACATGCCACGCTAAGCTGGATGAATAGTGCTAGTATTGCTTTAAATGTGCTGGTGTATGGATTAATTGCCTCCGCAGGCTTACCTTGCGCAAGTAACAACTCAGTCAGATTAATGACACATCGTATGCAGCAGACATTAAGCTACGCTACATTGCGACCAGGATCATTAAGGTCTTAAGTTTGGTTCCGCAAACCGATCCTGCTAAAGCAAGGCAACAACAATATTTAATTCAATTCAAATAAACATTTCTTCCATTAATTTACAACATATTTTTGACATCAGTTCTGTTCAAACAATACAATTTATAAGTAGGAACATAAATATAATTGAAGCACTTGTATTACAAGGAAGAAGGCGCGAAACCCGATAAGCAAAGCTTGTAATGGGTACGCCCGAATACACAAATACAATTATACATTATAAAGGGAAGAAAGGAAGAAAGGAAGAAACTTTATATCACGTATAGTTGATTAGTTGTTGTTTTCTTCAAGTCTTCAACTTTTACAATGATAATGACTTTATTGAGGAAACTGTATGAACTGCATCTAGATTAGCAGTTCGCTCCACTTCATAAGATTAGAAAAGTCAAATAAATCTCCTAAATATTAATCAAACGAAAAGCATGAACTACTTAAGAATCCATTGAAATTTGGCTTGTGTTGACTCCATTAAAACGCCGGGGTGATTGTCCACTGCGTCTACATATTGTTTTGTATTTCATGATTGATTAAATATTGTAAGATTTTCCGTTTGAACGAAGAGCGTTATGCTATTTCTAAATGTTGTATCAGACTTTTACTTTACTTTCTATAAAGGATATTTGAATATTTGGAATCTTAGTTTAGCTTTCTTTTATGAAATAGATTTGGTACAAAACATTGAAGTACTTTATTGTCGAAGTTGAATTCATGAATAAAGAGGAGCGCTATAAATAAACAATTAACGACGGATCTCTCAACAATCTGCAAAGCGTTTGGTAGCTTTAATCATTACGAACTTCTGGGCGTAGAAACTATGTAAACAATCGTATAGAGCACAATGGAAATACTAATAGATATAAGAGATCTCACGTAAGAATTAGTAAGTATGGTGTCCCCCTATCCTTTTAAAGATGACAAAAGTTTCTCTTTTCCCTCTTCAAATGCTGAAAAGTTCCCATTGTATGCCAGCCCCCTCTCTCGATCCGAATCTTGACCCATATACAACTGATAGATTTCCAACTATCAAAACATACATGAATAACCTTTTCAACAGGATGTTTTGAATCAGTTGATTATCATGTCATGAATAATTGAACATGAAGATATATGACATGATATCTTGATAAACACTTTTACACTAAAGTGGTGACAGCAAAGATGGGTGAAATGTTGTTCCCTCGCTTGAGAACGAATTCTAAATCCATCACAAATAGATCAATACAGACATTCACATTAAAGGAATTAGCAATATGCATCTTTACTTTTAATTCGCAATGAGGTTAAAAAGTTTTTCTTTGTTGGGGATTTTCAACCTTTCTACCCTTCCTTCGCAGGTGCTCAAGTTTTCATCTCCAAAAAAGTCTGCTTACTGTGACCACTACCTCCCTTCCCTGATTAGAAATGTCATCCCTGCTCCTCTCCAAACACATTAGCATAATATGTTGACCTATTTTTCAAACGGATCAAACTTTATTTTCTGGAATAAACATGTAAAACATGTTTTGATTTTTATTTATAGCGCCTTTCCAATTAGAAGTAATTGATCCTAGTACTAGACAGTGTATTATTACCCCGGTCATCGGATTCAATAACGCTTCCGCCCTTTCAGTACCCACTCTCACCTCCAGCAGGGGCAATCCAAGGGCTAGGACGAGTGTTTTTTCCGTAATACTACCCTACTTTAGTGGCCTCTTCCTTATCAAAGATTCGACAGAAGTGGGTTAGAATTCGATTTCGTAATGACTAGTGTTTTTTTAATGAATTTCATTTGCCGTTTGAAGTATCAAATCACAATAGGCTAGTGGGCATCGCACATGAAACATCTATGAGGGCTTTCTTAATATGTGTACAAAAAGTTATGCATTAAATACAAAAACAAAATGATAATCATGCATATGGACTATTTGTATCATCTAAACATTTGCGAAACACTGGCTAGGAGAGGGGAGCGAAGGAAAATTATACAGGGTCTTTGTAATAATGCACACATCATTTTATTTCTGAAAGTAAATTGAGTCAGGAAACATAGCATGAACAACTGGTTTGGCTGTTGACCTTGATTATCCTTTACATTGTTAGAAACAATTTAATCATATTCGAAATCGCAAGTCGTGTTATAATGCACCAAAATGTTCTCATTCTTCAAAGAAACTTGATGAATGAGACACTACCCAAATACAAACATACGTGTTCCTCCTTCCCACACGTGACATAATAATGCACCAAAATGTTCTTAGTCTTCAAAGAAACTTGATAGATGAGACACTACACAAATACAAACATACTTGTTCCTCCCTCCCACCCATGATTTTTTAAAGATTAAGATTTAAAATTCCATTGGCGTGGTTCGATGCAGAAATTATCTTTCATTTTAAAGAGAATTGGTGGATAGGGCATTGCATATGATTAAAAATGTAAACACCTGGGGTGGGTGTGAGAGGGTGGCTTCCTGTTTCATCCCGTAAAAAAAAAGATTTAAAAACCCCAAGACGAAAGTGATAAATGAGATTCTCTAAATTTTGTGCTAAATTCAAATCGTATCAATTGTAATAAAAATCAACTTTATAACCCTTAGGGTTAAATTACAATAACATTAACAATCAAAAAGACATTATAAAACAAATTCATAAAAGCCAACATCTAACATGGATCATTCTACAGAATTCATCATGAGGAAGGAACATTATTATTTTACACACTCAGGAAGCGTATTTAGGCAAGTTTTTCCTCACTTTCGATTGTACACAAAGGAAAATATTTTCCTTATGCAGCCGTTTTCTAAACTTAGCTAACTTGCTGATTATATATTTGCCATCGGTGTAGGACAATAGACCATGTATTGAGCAAGCATATCAATGACAGTTATTGCATCCACGGAGAAATGTATTCGTCATTATTTTGCGTCTTTAAAGATAAACTTCAGTTCTGGTAAAAAAAAAAATGAATTCTCACAGAATCAAACGAAACTTACACTGAATGTTCAAGATCACAAATAAATCTCATTTGCCAAACAATTTTGGAATAAAATGTATACTGGTTGAATAATGAGCTTAGAAAGATAAGGAAATCAAGGTAAGCTAGCACTGACACCATTTGTGTAGTCCCATATACATCTTTCTGTGTACAGTGCTTGTTACTTTACCAAGACTGGGCCAAATTTATTATGATTTTGATGACTCCAAAACCTTGCAGTGCACACCAATACTTACATGCTACATGATCAACTTTTTCTGATCCATTCTACACCTTTTCTTTCACAATGCAATCGCATTACAGAACTCACCTTTATCTTTTAAGTGGTTTAATAAACACTCGCCAATGACCATTCGAAACTGAATATGTATAGGATCCTGAAGGGCTTCTTATTGTCATCTTGACGCAGGCATCTAAATAGCTAAGATGCACTACAGTCCTGTTTACCACTCTTGGTGAAATAAATATTGCATTAGTGAAATGATTTACATAACTTGACGTTATTTGATCATCAACTTTACTTTTTGTATATATATACACTCATTTCCAGGAAAGCTATTTAATGATGGTGTAGTTAATGGAAATTTGCGGTAGGAAAGACAGTTGGGTCTTTATCTGTTATTCCTTCTCCAATTTGTAAAAGGTATTGTGGAGGGGGCGACTGCCTGTAATTAATCACTGCTATTGTCAATGCAATACCTTATTATGTTATTGTACATTATGTTGCCTATAAATGATGTGAAATACCGGGTTTCACACAAAAGCCCCACAATACTCTTAAATTATTATATAAAGCATTCATACAACTCCACACATTTTTTAATCAATAGATGTGTGGGAAAGTATATAAGACTAGCAAGACTAGCCTAAAAAGCATATTGTATTCACATAAAATGGCATTTCGTGCTATAACATTTAGTGAATGTAGAACTCCTAAATACAGCTCCATTATTTAAAAGGTTGCGAATCTTAAATGTGTATAATTTACACGATTTATCAATATTTACTTTCATGTTTGATCTAGTCAATGACAATTTGCCTCGTATTTTGATAGAGTACTGTGACATTATAGAGCATAGCTATTCCACACGACAAAGACAGTGGACAATTACGTCTTCCAAAATTTTGAACGACACAAGGTCAATTTTCATTGTCTTTTGTAGGCAGTGAATTTTGGAATAGATTACCTATTAACGTAGGATTAACAAGCACTAGAAATAGGTTTCGGAATTCTGTTACTAGTCATTTGTTGAACAAATCATGAATGAAACATCAAGTTAAATAGTCTGCATATGTACACAAGTTATATTTTACATTATCAGTTTGATTATTGTAAGGCATTGTCAAGCATTCGTAGTTTTTAAAGTGTCAGTTGTAATAGTAAATTCAATATGTTACGTTTTCTAAACGGATTTGCACCAACATACTTTGTTTAGTTGTTTAAGGGGTTAGGTTCGACTAGCACATGTGCTATTATCTGGCCCCTTTTACCAACCAATAGTTTATCTTCTTGTATATGTAAACACATTGTATGAACTATGAACTGTATTACTGTATTGCTGTTGATAAATAAAATCAAAATCAATATCAACAGGGAAGATTAAGGGAAAGAGAGGCAGGGAAAGGCAACGTCTTATATATTTGCAAAGCCTGAACAAATGGACAACCATTAGTGAAATGACCATCTTTCTAAACAATAGCTGACAGTAGACGGATATGAAGAGCTGTGACGGCCGATGCCGGTTAAGACATCATTTACAAATTAGAAGTAGTGATAAAAAGAAACAAGCGCTTCATGCCAATCAATCACATCTTAATATCTTTTATTCTCTCTCTCTCGTTACAACATTTTAATTATAATCGAACGAAAAAGAAAAAAATTATGACAGTGACAAAAAAAAAATGTTTCGCCAACCTGTAAACAAGGTTACTGTCATGATGTTCAAGATATAAAAACGACAAACCACTATCTAGTTCACAGGGCAATACGGAAGTTTTGGTTCTCTTACTTTTATTTTAGAGATAATGAAAATGTGAGCGTTCTCCGAGGACTGATGATGTATTAATAGCACCATTCATTGATCTCTTCGCCTTGTGTAAGAAAGCAGAAAAGAATATATTCCCATTCAGTTGTATTCATGGACAGATATTGAGTGAGATGTCCTCGGTGCTTATTAAAGGCATCACCTTGACCATGGCTCAAGCAAGGTGCTTTACAAGATGAACAAACTCACGCACGTTCACGTCTTGGTCAAAATGAGGCCATTTGTTACTATGTGAAATATAAGATAATGCACAATAATGATGGCATGTGTTGGAAGCCTTTTCTTTCGTTAAGTGTTCCGGATGTAAGATTTAGTGTAAAGATTGCGCTCTGACGAGTAAAACGAAATAGGCATCTGAACATGTTTATCGGGATTAAACCATGTCCCAAATAGTGTGTGCCAAAGGTATAAGGACTGTAGTCTAGTGATCAGATATGGGCCCGCAAAATATTTTAAGTAGAGAGAGAGAGAGAGAGGGGAGGGGGGAGAGGGGGAGGGAGGGAGATAGGGAGAGATAAAGGGAGGGGGAGACAGATACCATTCATCAGTCTGGATCAACCAAGTTGCCCGATAACTAACAAGACTAATAGCGTCTTTCTAATAACTTCTCTGACTACCCATGAGGCCAGGCAGTCGGTCTCGTGAGCTATCTGTCAAATAAAATACCCTTTTAATATTTTCTTGACCCATCCTTGGTTGGCAGTATCAAATGATGCCTCAAAAATCGCTTCGCTCACTACATCAGACTTTCTACTAATGTGTTATTACGTACGATAAAGCAAATTTTGAATCCCAACAATGCAGAACGCAATCACACCTATTTTTGACAAATCAATTTAAGAACAATTTATTTCCCCAGTGCAAAGTTTACCAACCTTTTCTTGGTCACCGCACCCTTCGAAGATATACAATTAATAGTTTCGCGTCACCCCAATTCCACATTTATCACAGAAGATACATTTTGCATCACTCTGGCTCTCGTCAATATTCCTACCGGCGCATATGTTGTTTCTAAATTTTGCGAGCGAGCAAAAAATAAACAAAAAAACATAGATACATAAATTATGTATGTGGGCATCTTGCTGCCGAACAAGTGAATACAAAATTCCTAATCACCTTGATTCACGAACTTGTGGATATTAGGGCATTTCGTTGCCCGGAATTTTTTTTAAATGTTGCGAGAGAGTGGTTTAAACGAGGGGGGTATAATTGTAATTTCTGATGCTTCAAATCATTCCTTTTCTAAATGTTACGAGCAAGTAAAGCGAGCCAGGACAAAAGAAACTTTATTATCTTTAAAATCTTTGCTCCCTCGTGAAAAAAAAGGGTTTTAGTATTTAGTTTTTCTATGAAAGTGACGATATTCCAAAATTAAAATTATTGATATAACTAAATTTCCCTCGCGATCCCTTAGAGTAAAAATCATGTTCGAATTACGTAAAGTGTCGTTGTCATGTTGACTTCGCACATAGGTGATGCACAAGGCTACTGAAGTTGCCTTAGGTTGATATATTTCGAAAGTAGTTGTTATTGTGTTGTAGGAACTACTGGCATTTTCAAACCTTTATGCTATTCATTATTTAGGAAGAAAATGCTAATGAAATCACATTCTGTTCACTTAAAAATCGGGCTTGATTGGTCCATTAAAATGTATTATAACCAGTGTTCGCGATGTGGTTCATACTGACCCAACCGACTTACTCTCAAGTCCTTGATAAGTAGGTGTAAGTGTATTTTACGACACGAGTGCGTTTCTTCTTTGTTATTTATTTTATATAAATATTATTTTTCTGAATGAGTCGTCATTCATATATTAGTTAGCGAGGGTATTAGATACGGGTTAGATAGCGATACAATGAAAACATTATACGCACTCTCACCCACACAATATGCGGTATGTGTGTTCGTGTGTGTGTGTGTATATGAGAGAGTGAGAGTGTGTGCGTGTATGGGAGGGGTTCGTTGACATGCAACGAGTGTGCGATTGGGTTCATTGCGATTTGCTTAAATTAAATTATCAGTAAGTTTCATTAATTTATCAGTTGTTTTTAATTTAATTCTCGTATTCAATACACCCAACGTCCTTGTATTACCTTATTTTTTTCTCTTCCGCCAAAATATTGATGATGGTATAACTTGCCAATTCTAGGGAACATCAACCTGTTAGTATGTTTTAATAATGGCCCAGTTTTATTCTTCTTTTTTTTTTTTGGGGGGGGGGGGGTGTTTGTATTTAGTTTTATGTTTGTATGTTTTTGTTTTAAACTGAAGAATGAATAAAGAATGAACTGCTATGAGAAAATTACAGGGACCACGTCCGAATATGAAAGAGGGTTGCCGAAAATATTTGCATTTCGATTCTGTGAGGGTGGAAGGGGGGGGGGGGACTACATCCCCTGAATCCGTGTCTTATATTGTTATAGGGTTGTATGCATGGTATTGTTGTAATAAGTTATTGTTGAATGTTCAAAAGACCAAATGTGTTATTTTTCGCTCAAAGGGTAAAAAGCTTCCAGATGGTATTACTTTTCTTAATGTTGGAGGCCATGATGTTGCGCTTAGTGAAAATGTTCAGTTCTTAGGGTTAACTATGGATGAGCATTTATCTTGGAAGAATCATTTAGATGTTGTATGCACTAAGTTGTCTCGAAGTGTAGGTGTCATTTTTAGATTGAAATTTATTTTACCTGAAAGAGTGCTGATAACATTATAATAGTATTATTCTTCCTTATTTGACATATTGTAATGTTGCTTGGGGAAACACTTTTAAGTCATATCTTGATAAGTTAAGAGTATTGCAGAAGAAGGCAATAAGGCTTATTACTAATTCTAATTATAGACATCCAAGTTCTCCATTGTTCCTTCGATTAAGAATGTTACCACTAAGTGGACTTGTGTCAATCAATTGCGTATTGTTTATGTATAAACTTCAGTTTATGCCTCATGAATGTACGTTAAAAGATTTATTCCGTAAAAACTCACAAATTCATAGTTATAATACACGTCAAAGGGGTCTTATTCATCAGCCTTTTGCAAGAACAAATATCACTCTGACCTCCTTCCATATCTCTTGCATCAAAGAATGGAACAGTTTGCCTGATGATATAAAAAAATAGTACAACTCTTTCTAGGTTTAGAAGGTTATCTAAAACGTACCTACTTGGAAGACTGACATAATTCTACTTTGTATCTTAATAATTTCTCATTCTCAAATGCTTATAGACCACTAAGGACCTACTCATCAGTGTGTGTGCGCGCGTGTGTATGTGAATATATATATTTGTTGTGCTCTATAACCTGTAGCTTAGTTTTTTTCCATCCCTTGTATAAACATTACATTCTTTTTATTCACCTTGCCATATCGTTAATGTATGTATTTTGTTGACTATAGGGCCCCGCTCACAAGCTTAGCTTTTACAGGGGTCCTAAAACCATTCACTTGATGATGTACTATTACCAGTCTCTTTTTCATGTAAAAGATTATATCATGTTTTGTGTGGTTTTGAATAAATGAACTTGAACTTGAACTTGAACTTGTTTAAACTCGAAATGTAGCCATCTGACTAACCATTATTACTATGTTATGCTATAGCCCTCCGGGACGTCGGCTTTCACTCTGGCTACTCTAATTCCACCTTCCTACTTATTGATGTTGTTTATCCATCCCGCAGGGACTCCTACCAACTCAACACTTCTCTTCGAAGTCGCTACAATCCTCTTCTTTTCTAGGGCTCATACCATGGACCCTACTACTTTGCAATCTTCCTTTTATTGCCTTGTACCGCCGTTCCTTCCTTATCTGATACCATATAACTCTGTACCTCTGTTCCTGACCCACTAATTTTTCCTCCTGTCCTTCAAGCTGACCCTTAGAACTCGCCTTCAAGTCCACATTTCGAGGGCAGAGATTCTCTTGATGGCTGATGCTTTCAAGGTCCAACTTTAAAATCCATAAAGCGCAATGCTCCAGATTTTGAACTTTGTTAGTTGCTTCTTCAAACAGAGACTTACATCTGGGTACTTATTTCGACACATGTGTCAGCAGTGCCTTTATTGTTCGAGCCATTGGTGCTCGATCGAGCGTCTGACATTACTGATCCAATGTACAGTACATGAGCTTCTCTCATGACCCTTTGCTTCTGACCATCGTCAGATGTGTCTTGCTTGAATTTATTTCCAACCAAATTGTCTCCTCTTCTAGTAAATAATGTTTCCTCTAGTTCTTTTTTTTTTCGATTTGGTGATTAAGGTTTGTTTTGTCCACCTATCTACGGTTACAGACTTTCCTTCCTCTTATGATATATCCGCTGCTCTCTGATTCTGTCATCTGCGTATACGGTCCTCATAATTTTCTCTCCACAAAGATTGAAAAACATTTGAGACAAAAAGCATCCTTGTCAAACTCCTTTCTCAAGGAAAAATGTATCCATGTTCTACCCTTTTTTCAGCCCTTACCACAGCGGTTGCACTATAATACAAGGCCTTCTTGAGTGCCACAAGATGTTTCGGAATTACAAACCCCTAGACCACAGAGCATCATATGCGTCAGAGTATAATTTTCCTGCGGCGTATAAATTATGGTGCAGATCTTCCATGTCCCTACAATCAGACGACGAGTGAGACACGTCAGACATGAGCCTCCCTGTAGGGGTTTGGGTCCATATCGTCATCTAGGGTTCGATCCATCCAATCCTCCTGGAGCCAGTTCTTCCGCATTACCACATACGATGGCTCAACCGGCAGCTTTGAGGACCTTACGTTAGGAGAAATAGAATGTCAAGTGATTAAGATAACCTCATCCAGTAAGTGATTCCTTCGGGTTTAATCGGATAAAGATAAGCTACTCCCTATTTAACTAAATCCTTTTGCCCCAATTAAGATAAATTTAATTTTCAAGGGGTTTTCAAAGATTTCATTTTGAAAATAGGATTTTGTGATATCCATTGTTTGAATAAATTATTTTTGAAAGTCGCTAGACAAAATATTTGTCTTCCCAAATAAATTGGAACGTAAAAACTTGGTTGAAAAAGATATAATTCAGTCATCTGATCTCGAAGATTGAAATGCTAATGAAATTATAAATGAGGTAATACAGTGCATTAAAAAAATACAAGGTATAAGGGAAACCTATACATTATACAAAGTAAATTGTGAAAAATGTATCGCTTTGGAAAAGTGCTTAAAAGTTGAAATCAACGTTTAATTGATAGTTATTGAATATTTGGTCAATATGATATCTTGAAAAAGTGGGACTTTTCCTGTTTTCCATTGGCGATAGTTCAAGTGTTTTGTGACCTTACTTTGGAGTGTTTGAGAGAACTATTATACTGAAGCATACCATGTACTAAGTATTATTGTTTTCTGTCTTCATTATAGAAAACTCATTAGAAACATCTTTAACCAAAGTGTGAGAGAGCAATAAAGAAGGTGCCAATCTTCTAGAATGATTGAATATAGTATAACAGTCACTTGGTCCTTTCAACTTAACAGCACGCCTACACTTTCTGAATTAATGTATACAGATCTACAGAACTTGCGAAGCATGGATAGTAATTGCTTACAATTATCAGGCCAATATCAACGCGAGTATAGACCTAGGATATTCTTTTTAATTCATGTGAGATATCGATGAATCAATTTGACATACTTGTCAATTTCGTCCGATGGGTCATCGCTTTATTTCAGTTTGAAACCTCCAAGTTATTTCAGTTGAAGAAGCAAAATATCAAAAGGCGCCGCTTTAATCATGAAAGTGACAATCTTGTTTGATTATTATGGGCACACCCACGCTTCCAATCCCCGCAAAGTTATATTACTGTCAGTCTTTGAAAAAGTCACTGATCACAAAACATAATATATATTGAAATATTTGTTTCAAATAAAGGCCTACAGATTTTGTTAAGATCAGAAAAGAGTTTGGGTTGCATTTTACAACACAACTTTAAGTAGCCTTTCATTTAATTCTACTTTGCTTTCCTTTGTAAGGGCCACTGATATTTTTGGAAATATCTTCTTGCAATCAGGGGCATCGTGAGGGTTCGTGAAAATAAATATAATACCAAACAACGGAAACATCGCGATTAATATTTCCGTCCACTCCGTTCTAAAAACTCCCTTCAAACTCTTTCCCGAAGTCAACTCGAAGGCGATCGATTCCAACATATTTTTCTTTATCCAATAGAAATCATTTTTTATCACGTAAAACGTCATTGTAATGTTCACACTATTCACTATGTGATGGGAATTTTCGAGAGTCTTTGCTATCGTGTTATGTATTTACATTATCCCGAATGACTTCGCTATTGCTGTTTTTCATTATTCTCCAGTTGTAGAGAATGTGATCCGAATGGAAATAGCACCTGATACTATAAAGTGGATAAAGCCTGTCGTCATACATGCACAATGCAGGCCAAACCACGATGACATTCGCATCCTACCGGATACCTGTACCTGGGTTGAGGTATGTGATGTAAATAAAACGCCCCGATCAAGGACATCACTGTCGTCCGATAATGGAACACATAGGCCCGAATTCACAAAGGAGGTTTGTCGACAAACCTCCTTTTGTTTCGACAAACCTCCTTTTGTTTTTTACAAACCAGGTTTGTAAAAGAACGTGTCAAAACGCGTCATATGTCGTACATAAACCTCGGTTTGTCGACAAACCTCCTTTGTGAATTCGGGCCATAAGGTTTGATATTTGAAATGAGATTTTATAACTTTATGTCATTACCCCCCTTACGGTCCATATCAAACCACAGCACAAAGTTTGAAAGAAAAATACATTGACAAAAGACGATCTATTGTGAGGGGGCTTTATTAAATAGTGCAATTTTTTGTAAATTTCTTTTTGCGTGGTGACTGTCTTCAATGTTCATAACTAGACCTTTGTTGTCTTAAATACACTTTACTTTAAAAAAAAATTGAATATCGAAATTCTAAAACCAAAATGTTAACAATCACTCAACAATTCATCGAAACAATTTTACTTTTCACCATTCAGGAACGTCTATAAAGGGTTTAAAAACTATTATTTGCTCTCATTGACGATGATGGTGTCCCATACTTGTATTTGAAACTGGGTCTGTATGAAACGATAGGTTTATGTGAAACATATTAGCAATCTGAAAGGCCTCAGAAATAAACGGGATTATATTCATATTATTAAGAAGTGACAAAAGTATTTGTATTAATGTAAAAAGAACAATTATTCAAACTATTTTCGGTGTTTTTCCCCCTGTAACCTGTCTCTCTGGTGGCTTTGCATAGAGAAGAACAAACGCTGAAACTCGTTATCATTACATGAAACCGCAATAATGTGATGGATACACACAACAATCTTTATCATTAGTCCAATTAGTAACTATTATTTGGGCCAACTTTTTTGGAAATGATACATTTTTTATAAGGGATTTCGATTCGCTATTAGAACTTCCACACAGAAATATGGGATAGTATTTTATGATGATAATCTATATTTTTCATATTTAATTTTGTATCATTATAATCAAAACGGTTCACTGGCGTGCATTTGGAAAAGAAATTGGGAAGTGTTTCTCGCATAAGGCTATTTTGTATATTGCATTTTTTTTGTCGGGAGAATACTCGTCTCAAATATAAACTAGATTCATGTGATAGTTTGTATTATAGTCACATACATGTCTACATTGTTATGTACATTTTAAAATTACATCATATTCCTACGATACTCTTCACAATATAATTTTATTTACATTTGCGAATAAAAGATATGTTTTCAAGTAAGATACACACGATGAGCGACATGTAATGTATATATATATATATATATATATATATATATATATTCCAGTATTTTATTATATTATCTTGATGTGTTGAAATCCTGCTTGAATATTAAACAGGTTTGCCTATATTTGCGATGATTATTTGAGCCATTTTGAAAACTTCATTTATCTTAAGATATAACAACTGCCTAATTGAAAATACCAGAATAAAAGCGAGATAGAAAAAAAGAAACATTACAGAATTAAGTACTACCGCGCATATAATATTTCACACAATCCTATTTTCTACTTTATGAGCTATACAACAGTGTATATTCTTTCAATGAATTTAAGTGAGGGAATTTACAGAATGTTATAGCCCAAGAGTTCGAGCAACTAAGTCATTAAGAAACTACATGTATCAATAAATTCACAAATTCCCACATTAAAACAAAATTCTATCAACCTAACCAAACCGACCCACAGAGTTCTAAAATAATAACAATGATTATGATAATGATAACAATAACAACAATAATGATAATAGTAATAAAATGATAATAATAATAAACAAATATATATATTAATGAGATTTGTAAGGCGCCAAATTCACTTGAAATCAAAATATGCGATATACGTTAGGCTATTTAGCCGGGTGAATGTGATGAATTAAACTATAGGAACATCACTTCTTCATATTATAAGTGAGCATCGACTAAATTGAGAATACATGATTTTGTAATGCACAATTTAACAGATGCACAATGTTGAATGTGATATAGTTTAACATTTTGATTTTTGCCGGAGTTATTAATTACATGAAGTAACTAATGACGGTGGAATATAAGAAAGACGGGTGGAGGATGAGAAATAGAAGATGAAAAAGAAAAGAAGGAGAAAAAGAAGAAAATGAAGCAAAACACCAGCAAATACAACAATAATAATAAGAAAAAGAAAAAGAAAAGGGATAAAGTTGGAAAGAAAAGAGAGAGAGAGAGAAACATGGAGATAGAAAGAGAGAGAAATTGAGAGAAAAAAAGAGAAAGAGAGAGAGAGAGAGAGAGATAGGGAGAGAGAAAGAGAGGGGGATCAACAAAAATGTAAATGTGTAGTGCTAATCGAGTGAATGGGGTGAAATGTTACACACTTAGTTATGTAGGAATGCCTATTCATTAACGGTCAGCACTACAGGAAATATACAAATATTTGTATCTTAACTGTATTAACCATCACCTTTTTATACACTTAAACAACAGTAAAATCCGTTACGATATTTTTTACAGATGCCATATTGTTAAATATACTTGTACTTTTTTTTAAATATAGATAACAGCACGTACCAAATGTAACAAACTTTATTCGATAAGAGGCGAATGTAGATTTGGCCGAAATGGGTTTACTTTCAAATTAAATTGTTCTGTATCCATCAATATAACCCTTCAAACAAAATATTATTCTTAGCTGAGATCAATTAATTCGACCTCCTTTTATTGAATTTATTCAATTAAATGAACATTGAATTAAATTAAACGTTAACACCAAATGCAATTAAATATACAATTTAAACCGACGCTAGGAGTCTTAAATATATTCTACGTTAATGAAGGAAATCGAATTTTCATTTAAATGAAGCAAATAAACTGTGATCATTACAGGAGAGGGTTGTTTATCTATGGAGAGAGAATTCTTTACATGATGGGTTTGGCGCCAGAATATACGGGAGCCTTCTTGGCGACTACGGACTTCAGATGAGGTTGGTTGTAGGTGTACGGGTTTACGTAGGTCTTTAAAGGAAGAAAAGGAAAAAGTAATACACGAAAGTAATATATGAATACATGATTATGCTTTCTACTATACCAAAACAGAGTAAATTCACTATTCGTGTGCGGTTATTACATAGATGCAAATGGAAAATTAGGATTGGGAAAACATTTTCCCCCCGAAAATCGAGAATTTCTAAAAAGCACAGTTGGAAATTATTTTTATTATCAGAAGCACTGCATGCAATGCTTAATTTGTGAATTCCTATTTTATAAAGAAATATTGGGTGAGGTAGATTGCTGGGTAATATTCTTACGAAAAGATATATACCGCCAAGAGCTGGCGCTATTGAATACAATATTACATGAAGACTCAGTTTTGTCTTAATCTGTATGATTTGGGTACCCTACAAAAAATGTTGCGAGTAAACAAGTGCCGTATCCATCAGGAGATGAAGCCAGTGGAGCCCATCCCCCATTTTGAAAGCCCCTATATATTATGTAGTATACAGTGTATAACGTCATCAAGGTAGATCAGGGCACTGCCCCCATTTCTTTATTCAATTTGTTAATCAATAATATTTCTGGATACGCCACTGAAAACAACATGTTTTTTATTATATTTTTTTACCTTAAAAGGAATTTTTTAGAGAGCATGCTTTCTTTGGTTTGCTATAATTAAAGCTTTTATCCAAAATTAACGCGTAGAAAAGTCATTTTACATCGCAATCAGACTGACGGGGTCCATGCAAATCCAAGATTTGAAACAGGGAGAGACTCTTAGCATAACAGCATCGTGTCACATGCTCATATCCCATAAGTTGAGATTCTTAAAAAGATGTAAATCACATCGCACATAGACAGATCAAGGAATCAAAGATAGGTTCGGTGCGGAAGCAAAACGTTGGAAAGCAAGAATGTACCTTATAATTATAATTCTGACTCTTTTATTGGAGAGGAGTGAAAATACACTTTTTTCAGGAGACATTCATTTTCATGGATCACTTTGTTTTAAGTGGAATCATTCCAATGTGGTGGTTTGAATTACTTTTTTTGATAATGGATTCCACGATTATTTATAGCGTGGATTTCCACTCCGAAACAAACTGATCCGCCATGCCCTCTTTACAATTCGCGAGAAAGACTCCCTCTCTCTTTCAAGATTAGAACTTGGTCCGGGGGGGGGGGGCAGCCAGTCCACCCATGCAATATATGTTTCTTTCTTACCCTGATGGGATAGGCAGACTTCTTGGACACGTGACGCACCATATCGCCAGGAAGATAAGTGTTGATACTCTACAAAGTCAAAGGAAAGACAATTAGAAAAAAATTAAGTCATTGTGGATTTAAAAAGAATCCGGTTAGAAAATGAAAGGAGGGCTGATAAGGTTTCTGTTCTTAAAAGGTATTCCCATTTAAGGTTTCACGGGTTGTCACACTGTTTTAGCCGGTGCTGGGGTTGGGATGTGGGACCAAAATCCCCTTTTTTTGTTAGCAAATTCAATACTTCAAATAAATTAGGTCCATATTATTCTCCATTTGATGACCATTAATTCTTTACGTGAAGTTTGTAAACTAGTCGCGCATTTAGAGCTAAAATATTAAATCGCCGTGACGATCACAACATGCTTGTCAACCTCTCACGGCTATAAGAACTTAACATGAATATTATTGTTGTTATATCACATATATATCATTTGAATAAATTGTTTCCCTAACTTATATGAACCTTAATATGCTTGTTATAGTTTCTACACTGCCGTCAAATTAACACAGTGAAGATTATGCTGTGATGGATCGTTCGTTCGTGTCTAATGGAATAACACCTACCCTCTTGTATACAGGGCTCTTCTTGGCCATATGGTCTGAGCGCTTATCTCCAACGGAGTACTTGTTCTGTAAAGTGATCAAACACATCGGAAATAAAGTATTATGTAGCTGGTTAAACTCACCCCAGCTTTATTATTAAAAAGTAATAATCCGATTATCCAATGTAAGTCAGCTAATGCCCTCGTTAAAACGTGGGATATAAGTGATTTATACCAATCTGTAAATCGAAGCCTGGACAAAATAGGGATAACGTGATGAAAACCCACAGATGATTTTAATGCAAAACTTAAAGGATTCAACATTACTTCGAAATCAAATTTTATGTAGGTCGTCTATTCCATGCACGAAGAATATAAATACTGTCTGTGAGTTATATTTCTAGATTATTCTAGAATCAAGGATCGCTTTAGACCCATATACCTGTAATGTAATGAAGCAATAGGTGGAGATGTCATAGTCCAGCGGTCGCTTGAATACTGGCAAAGTGTACATAGGTCATTGGTTCAAGCTCTGGCATGACCTTTAGCAAAACATTTTCTACTCCGTATAATAAAGATTCAAAATGGGGGCCTGATTACATGCTGATAGACATTGCGATTTGACATGCCATTACGAGGACCAATAATACTATACAATACTATATGTATTATTATTATCATTAGTTTTGTTATTAATATAATTATCATTATTATTAATATAATTATCATTATTATTAATATAATTATCATTATTATTAATATAATTATCATTATTGTTATTATTATCATCATCATCATCATCATTATCATCATGACTGGTTGAAGATTACGTACCCTGGTCTGGGTGAAGAGCTGTCGGTTCTTGAGGGATCGTTCTGATAGCTGATACTGGTTCACAAACTCTGCATCGTTTGGCATGTTAGGGAGGCAACACTTAGGGGCTAGCAAAAAGAAAACATAGGCGAGAGGGAATCAAAAATATCTGGCAGATAGTCATGTTTCACCTCTTTAACCTCATTTAACCTGTTTTAGTTGACAGATAATCTCTTTGGACATGATTTCCTTAATAAAAAAAAATCCAAAATATGTCTCATGAAGTTCAATGAATGCAGTACAGCAGACAGGTTATTATTTTAACTCTCCTTCTTTTTTCTATATAATGTCTAATTTCTATTCCCTTTCCCAAGGTCTTTTTTATCATTATCCCATTGGTATCATATCGCATCCCCTTTCTCTACCACCATGCTCTTTCTCTTCTTCTGCTCCCCCGTAACCTCACTTCGCCCACTTTTTTGTTTCTCTTCTTTTCCCTCTTCTGCAACACTATCTTCTCCTTCTCATTTCTCATTCTCCTCCTTCGTCTTCTTCATCATCATATACTTTGATCACAGATGTTGAATCCAAAATACGTCTTAAGCGGATCCCTAACCTTATGTTCTATTATGATTTCTTACTTATTATTTGGTGTACTTTTTTTCTTTCTTAATAATAAGCTATCAATATTATTGCGGCACTGCTTAAATTTAGGACGAGTGAGAAAGGGCGAGGTGAATAACAGGTTGGAGCAAATTATAGTGGTAGAAATGCATGCTCCCGATTAACACTTTTGGAGATAGAAATGACGCTATCAACTTGATTTCTCATTAATTACATCTGAATAATACTCATATTCATGCAATCGTTTTCATTATCAAAATTACTCCCTATATTATATACGAAAGGATTGAATAAAGTTATGTAATAATTATATTTAGAGAAGTCTGCCTCGCTTCGAACTGTACACGAAGTTATTAGTAAAAAACAAACTGTTGTGATATTTCAATATTATTAATAGAATGTTTGGAAATAAAGAAATTCAGAATCTGAAGTGCACAGATAATGATAGATATTAGGGTTAATCATGATTATGCATATCAAATGTTCAGCTCAATTATCTTGAAAAAATAAATACTATTTGGATTCTGTAAAAGACTTTCAAACTTTACTTTAGTAGCAGTCCACCAATAAAAAAAATTAAATTTAAATTTTAAAAAGGTAAACAACCTATAATGTAATTCACGTATTGATAGTTCACCGATTAACCTGTCGAAACTATTAAGATAAATAATGGATGAATACGGAAAATGAGACTCGAACTACTTTTACCTGATGAACAGTCTCTGCGTTCTCCAGCTTCCCATCCTTTCTCACATGCACACACCTGATGGCGATGAACCTTAGAGTATACTTTGACTTTCCCTGAAATAACAATTTACAATGAAAAATACGTTAAAGTATAGTTTTATGATATAGTCTAATATGGATATTTTTCATTTATCATATTACAATATTTCTAGATCATTAAAAAAAAACACTTTTTCTATAATGTAATATATTATTGTATTTTAAATAAATGCATTTTGTTACTGTGATCAGTATTTTAGACACGAGAACCCTGTTACTGCGATTTCGTGTGAACTTGGGTCTCAATTCTGAAATCAGTGGCCACCTTCCCCACCTACGTAAATATAAGACAAACTTAATAGAATAAAAGGAGGAGGGGGAAAGAGATGACAAAAGAAGATTATACGAACACTCCAACTCCCCAAGTAGGTGGCTTTAATTATTAATAGCATTTATTGAGTAATACCGGTGCCCCTCCACTCACTCAACCCCTCCACCCCTCCCATGTCAGTGCCCCCTCGGTGGCTGGACCCACACTATGCATCTGCCTGGAATGAGCATGATAATATTGGTGAGAAATGGGACGAGGACATGTTACGTATGGGTGGCGGACTTGTGCACGTGTCATACCATGAAACTAAGAAACCATGATTAATGTTATCATTCCCATAGATCACAATGGAACAAAATATAAACTTCCCTGGAGATCTTCAAAATGATTATTACCATTTTGTTCTAGAGTTTCAGATTCATACTGGCCACCATAAAAGTTAGTTGTATTACCATGTACTTGAATGGTGACATGGGTATACCTGTGAGTTCTCCCGGTCCAGGAGGGCAAGGGTTTGGTGGATTGTCATACTGGCTGGAAACCTCAGGGATTGGGTTCTGCCTGTTGGGGATGTCTCCTTCGGCGCCAAGGTGCTGGACGCCCTCTCCGGCGCCACCTGAATAATAAATATTAAAGAGAAGAGGATCATATTAGCTATGACAGACCTAAAAAAGAAGATGTAATAGTTGGTTTAAGGTGATAGATCGCGAGACACATAGACATACAGACAGGCAGACAGACAGGAAGATGCAGATGCAGAGTGAAGAGCGAGGGAAGAGAAAAGCAACAGATGAAGAGACGATGTAATTTTTTTTAATACTCTGTATGTATTGTATATGTTTTTTTTTTATGAAGAATGAAATAAATACCATACCATAATAATAATAATAATAATATTCATTTTTAAAGCGCAATAACTATGTGGATATATTCTATTGCGCTGCAAGAGCTCGTAAATGCTGTGCTATACATACTATATGAACAAGTGAGTTTTCAGTTTTGATTTAAAATTATCTAGTGATGGGGCTTTCCTTATTTCTAGTGGTAATTTATTCCATAATCTAGGGGCAGCACAGAGAAATGACCGGTCCCCGAGGGTTACTTTGGTTTTATATGGGGGTATTTGCAACATAATGTGTCTTGTGTACTACGAAGGTTACGACCATGAGTTAGAGATTTGATATGCAACAATTCAGTAACGTAACTAGGAGTTTGACCATTTAGAGCTTTGTAGATTATCATTAATATTTTAAATGTAATTCTCTGGCGAATTGGCAACCAGTGTAGTTCCTTTAGAAGTGGGGTTATTCGAGAGAATTTTGGGAGGCTGTAAATTAGTCGTGCACATGTATTTTGGACCCGCTGCAACTTGGAAATTTGTGAGTCTGGCAATCCATACAATAAACTATTACAGTAATCTAGTTTACTAGTAACACATGCATGCAGGATAGTTTTCATGCTGTCCTGATCAAAGTATTTTCGAATGCGTCTCAAATTATAAATCATGAAATAGGCTGATTTGCATATTTTAGTGATATGTGAATCCATATTCAGGTGGGTATCAAAAGACACACCTAAGTTTCTAACAGTATCAGATGGGTTTATGGTGGAGTCACCAACTTATACACTACGCGACCTAAATTTAGAAACCTGGCGTGGAGTACCAATGACCAAAAGTTCTGTTTTGTTATCATTTAACATCAACTTGTTTTGCAACATCCAAATCTTAATATAAACAACACATGATTCTAATTCAGAAATACAGTGATCTTCAGCCGGTGTGTTAGGACAGAAAGATAGGTATAGTTGGGTGTCGTCTGCGTAGCAGCGACAACTAATACTAGGAAACTCTGTATGGATATTTGTAAGGAGTCTGCTTGTATACAAGGTAAACAACAGAGGGCCTAATCGCGACCCTTGAGGAACGCCAAATGGCACATTGAATACATCAGAGACAACGTTATCAATTTCAATTTTCTGTTTTCTATCAGTAAAGGAAGATTCAATCCATTCGATAACCTTGCCATCAACCCTAAAATGGCTTCTTAGAGTTTTCAGTAGACATGAGTGATCTATTGTGTCGAAAGCACTGCTTATATCAAGGAGAAGCAGTAGACTTATCTTCTGGTTGTCCATTGACATAAGAAGATCACTTTTTATCCTAAGAAGTGCTGTTTCAGTACTGTGAAATTTTCGGTATGCTGATTGATTGAACGGCAACAGTGAATGATGTTCAATGTGCTCAAGAATCTGTTGGGGAGCAGCACCTTCTACCAACTTAGAAATATACTGAAGATTACTAATGGGCCTTAAATTACTAAATTCTGTTTCGAGGCCCGGCTTTTTCATACCATACCAAGGGAGTAAAGGAGAAAGATATAAAGAAGCAGAGACTTAGAGAACAAGGACAATTATTGATGGGGAGACATAACACAATGGAGAGAGAGAGAGAGAGAGAGAGAGAGAGTGGTATAATGAGGGGAAACAATATAATTAGAGGGGAAATAATTCAATAAAAAGACAAGAGAGTGACAAACCGATTGATAGAAAGAGATGGAGGCCTTTGGAAGGGAAAAAGAGAAGTATTGGGAGACATTGAAATAGGGAAAAGAGTTGAATATGACTGTGTCTCCTTTCAATTTGGATTGATAGTTTAAATATGCCCTTCAATCCACGTTTACATGTAAGTTACTTTCTGTCGTTATAATGAATTGAATTGAAGTCTTATTGAAACTTTCTTTCTCTCTCTCATTTTGTCATCGCACTCTCTCTCTCTCTCTCTCTCTCATTCTTTAATCGCTCTCTTTTCTTTGTCTCTTTCTTTCTCTCTCTCTCTCTCTCTGTCTCCCATGCTCTCATCGTTTCTCTCTTTCTCTTTTTTCTATTTCTCTCTCTCTCTCCATATCTCTCTTCTCCCTACTTCAGTGTTGCATAACAACATTCCTAGGGTGATTCATCTTAGAATATACTGACTTAAACTATGGTATGCTTTCAAATTGTTAAGATTAATGTATATTTTGTAAACTCAAATGCGATACTACTGTTAATTTATTCTGAATTGATATGCAATTCAACTTTCAGGCTACTATGTATCGTTTTTAATAAACCATTTTCAATCAATTCAATTCAAGAGAGTGGCAGAGAGAGAGAGAGAGGGGGAGAAAAGGGGGCGAGAATGGAAAAGAATTTTATGGAAAAAATGATACTAACAAAAGAGAGAAGGAGGAACGCTTCATGACAAGCGAAGTAGATTATAACCTTCAATAAAAACGCCTACCTAATCACAAAGATGTAGTGAATTTAATCAAGAAGAGTGCCTTAGTGACTGATTACAATAATTGCATTGATTTTGGACTGTATAGATTGAATTGCTTCTGAAACGTATGTTATACAGAGATGTGATAGAAGAAAAGTAAACTTAAGCGAGAGCATTTTTTAAATTCAAAGAAAAAAGTTTCATGGAACAAAAAAAGGATCTTACCTGCGATGAAAGTGAGTGGCGGAATGACAACCTTAGAATTGGTGGCTGTGTTCTCAAGGTCGCGTTGTGAAGGGGCAAGAGGAAAATCATAGTAGTTACTGTTCATAAGAAGATTCCTCAAGGCGATTCGATCCCTAAGAGACATCCCCGAGTACTCGCTGCTTGCCAATGCTCCGAGGAGCAACATGCTCAGAATCACGTACCACATGGTGTTTTTTCTACAAATTGGAATAGGATATTTTGATAATTTGTAATCGTTTATTGATTGTCTGTTACATTTTCTTACCTTTTGGCTGAATGACTTGTTCTAAATACTCTGATGCCCATAAAGTTGGAATACATTTTTTTTTGTTTTTTTGTTCTTGATAAGGTTTATATCTTCACAGAGCTTTAGTTATCAATCTAAAGAGTCACACAGATAGAAAAGTAAAGTCCTGAGAAGATATGAACTTTATCTATCAAAAATAAACCGGTTCTAGTACATTACCCCTTGACCAATCACCCCCGGCCAATTTCCAGCGGGACAATAACCCCCCAAGGACAATTACCCCCCCGAAAGATAACCACCCCCCCCCCCCACCCGAGGACAACCACCCCCGAGGACAATCACAAGACCAAGTAACAAAACCGCCCGCCTCCTTTTTGGCCGCTTCATCCTTTTGTTTACTATTTACTATTTAGAAGAAGACCAACAACAAACAACTTTTTGTATAAAATAGCTTTTATAGCTGAGCAAAGCAAATTTTTTCACTGTTTCTGAATTTTTAAAATTGCTTAGCAAGTGGACTAAAATGATAAAAAATCATTTGTTTTGTCATACATTACATCAGTATACTCAAATAGCACAATATGCTATCTGTGAATAATTAGCATGGCGGTCATCTTGGAAAACATAGCAAAAAATAGCAAAATAGTAAATATTAAAGCGCTGCCTCCTCCTTTAAAAATAAAATCCGGACAAAAGACTCGTTACTCTTTTTTTACTTGGCCTTATCATTATCATCATCATCATCATCATCATCATCAAGTAATGTTGGACGTTAGAGAGAGGGAATGTATACCTGCATGGTCAGATGTTTGGATATTTAAGTTAAAAGGTATAAAAGACAGTTTACTGATTAATTTCAATTTCAAATTTATGTACAATATTTTGACAATACCAAATTACTTGTGGAAAGTAAATGCACTGAGCAATGTTATTATTGTAATTATTGTGATTGTATGTATATGTTCTTTTCTTGTAACGAAATCATAAAGTTTTGGAATGAAGTTGAAAGGAATATAAAGAAATATTTTATGTCTAATTTAATTTTAAACCATGGCATCTATTGTTTGGTATTGATTTTGATTCAAAGAAGGAAAAAGATGTTGATATTATTTTGAATTATGCACTTTTCACCATTACAAAAGCTTTGTTGGAAAAGAATTTAAAAAGAAAAGAACAAAACAGAGAGTTCTTCACATTTGGTTTTACCTATTGAATTATCGTTTACAGATAGAAGAAATAATCGAAAACCATGTATCTCTCCATAAAATTAATGGAGGCAAATGCTAAAAATGTGAAGATGTTTATATTATTATGAGGAAATGAAGAAGAACAGAAATGGTTATTTACCCCCCCCCCCCCCCCAAAAAAAAGGGGGGGGGATCTATTTGAACAAAATTGCTGCGCTGCAAATTGAAGATTTCTTTCATATTAAATTTACACGCGATTGTGAAAATTGATATTGTTCCCATCATTATCATTTAATATTTGTATGATCATAAATCAATACTAACGTTAAAGGTAAAGACCAGTATTGGCAACGCCCCAATTTCAAAAAATGAAATGGAAGCTCTCATTACCAATCATGTGAAAGAATATGTTTTGACTAATACATGATGATAAAAAATTTGCCGGGAAACCGCCTACTAATTCATATATTTGGTAAATTTATTTCTCTCATGGTCTGGTGAGAGAGATAGGGTAGTCCCATATACATCTTTTTGTGTATAGTGCTTGTAACTTTACGAAGAATGGGCCAAATTTCTTATCATTTTGATGATTCCAGAACCTTGCAGATGCTAGATGCTAGATGATCAACCTTTTCTGATCGATTCCACAACGTTTCTTTCACAATGCAATCGCATGACCATTACTGGTCTTTACCTTTAATAACGGTAGTATATAGTAACAGTGATGACGACGATAATGATCATGATAATAATGATAATAAGAATCAAATAATAATGAAAACTAGTAAATAAGGATCATGATGATGATGATGATAATAATGATAACAATAACATTACTCTACTAATACTACTTGTAATAAAAGTCATCACCATCATCATCATCATTATCATTATCATCACCATCATCATCATCACCATCATCACCATCATCATTGTTATCATCATCATCATCATCATTATCACCATCATCACCATCATCATCATCATCATCATCACCATCATCACCATCATCACCATCATCACCATCATCATCATCATCATCATCATTATCATCATTCATTTGTTATCATTATTCTCAATTTGACAACGAAGCCTATCGTGTGCAGTCGCTTCCCGATAGTTGGCGCTGTCCATTATTATGAATACCCTTCTCGGCCCATTGCCGTGACGTACGTACTTGTGATGCATGAAGTGTTTCGAATGATCGTCAATCTGAAAGATTATATCGGAGCTGTTTTTGAAGCATCACATTGTTTTGATAATGCCATATAGCTCGACTATAGGCACGGGGTGGTTGCATGTAATTAAGAAGGCCCTACATGCTGCCTCAAGGGGAAACAAGGTGTTTTGGAGATGAAAACTTTTAATTAAATCACATTTTCTATCGTTTTCATGCAAATGTTTTGATTTCTTGGAGATAAAAAAAAATAAAAATGATAGAGTTTCATAAGCTATTGCACGTAATCTAAGAAGTTATTTAATACAGAACATAGACTCGATTGCTACTTTAGTTTGCTTCTTAATTAATATTTGTTGTCCTTGTAATTTATCTTGCCTGTTTAATGGGTTTTTTTAGTTAAAGAAAATTTATGTTCGATAATATTAATTGTCTTATATTTGTTAATGTACAAGCACGGGAAATTCATAGTGGTCAATACCAAGCACTAATGACATAAAACTCAAACTTACATGTCAGTATTTTTCCATACAACTAGGCAAATGATGAATTTTAAACATGTAATAGATTTAATTTTTCTTGCAACACAGTGGAAGTCTTTAAACAAACTGAACATGGAATATAAACTCGTGATGTCGATTGGAATTGCAGGAAAGAAGATGCTTTTAACAATCTATATAGGGCCTATCTGAAAATTGTTTGTGACACCCGATCAGTTGGTTACTGTAATATCTTCGTGTTTTACAATGATTCCAATTCGCTGATATACACTCTTATTTCCACGGAGTCAAATTTCACTCTGAATGGCGTCAGCTGGGAGTCAACTCTATTCCTAGTTAAACTGACACGGAAAAGGAGTCATCTTGACTCTGAATTGAGTCAATTCTCAGCTGATGCCACACAAACCGAGTCAAATTGATTCGGAATCCGTGTCACTTTAACTAGGAATAGAGTTGACTCCCAGCTGACGTCATTTAGAGTGAAATTTGACTCCGTGGAAATAAGAGTGTAGGCCTACATGTAGGAATGTATGACAGTGGCGAATCCAAAGGGCAAAAGAGGCCATCTGCCACTACCCAGTCAAAAAAGAGAAGGAAAAAGAGGAAGTAAAAGAAGATGTATGGGCTGATAGCTTTTTTGTTGTTGGATGTCACTTAAACAAAAATTACTTTCGCCACCCCCCCCCCCCCTCCCCGCGCCTAATCATGGATACACCCCTGAATTGTCATGTAAAAGCCTGTCTGTAAGACATAATTCTTCTCAATCAATAGTAGCGGGATGATGGACTTCATTTTAGGATCTAATAAGCGACAAATTCTGGATCACAATCACAAAACAATTTGAGGAAAAATATGACTCTGTGAATCACCATTGTTACCACTGTTATAATGATCATCATCATCACTATACCACTACAACCACGGAACCACCAACACTATTATCATCATCATTATTGTCATCGCCATTACTATATCATCATCACTTCCACTACCACCACCACCATTATCATCATCATCATTTCAGAGGCAGCGTTTGACAGAGTTTTCATAGGGGGCAATAATTTTAAAATTATGAATGTAACATTTTACGAAGGTCCGGCGGCGCATAACCATCATCTCCATAATAATTCGGTTAACAAAGTTGACTTCGTGTTATATATATATAGTCGAGACAAAACTTTAGTTTGCAGTAATGAAAATAAACTTTCACAAAAAATATATAGTAAAAAGAGAATTTCTGGACCTCTAGGAATTATAGCGTTTGTATTAACGTCTTAGAGTCATGTTAGTAGAACGACGGCTCACGAGAATGACAAAACATATAGAAATACACCAGAAAATACATTAAAAAAAGAAATGTCTACAATGTCCACGAGACCGACAGCCCAGGATACCAATGAAGCAAAGAAATACAATAGGGTAATAGAAGTGTCGGTCTCGTCGGCCGTCGTTTTAGTTAACCATAACAGAATTTGTCAGAATGTTTACGAGGCCGTCGGCCTCATGGGCTGTCGATATCGTGGGGTGTAGCCCTTCAACCATCTTTTTAATTCTTGATTTCATTTCTTTAAATATCTGAATGACTTGTATATAATTTTGTTAAACGGAAATATAAAAACAAAAAAACAAACCAAAGGTGTTAAATATTTATCAATTTCTAAGTTTCTGTAAATTAATTTTTACTTGCTGGAATACTTCAAACAATTTGAAATTAGAAATGGGTTCCAGCGGCCAACGTAATTCATTTTTTCGGTCGTTATATAGTAGTAAGATATTAGTAGTATAAGAAGAAGTAGTAGTAGTAGTATAGTAGTAGTAGTAGTAGTAGTAGTAGTAGTAGTAGTAGTAGTAGTAGAAGTAGCAGCAGCAGCAGTAGTATCAGTATAGTAATAATAGAAGTAGTAATATCAGCATTAGTACAGTGGTGGTTTATCGAACAAATTAATTTGCAGCTAATTATTGCCGAAATAGCAAAATTAATAGGTATGCGTGTAGATTCAGACATATAAAATGGAACACAATAAATAGGAACACAAGAAGCGAAGTATACGCTATTGTAAATACTATACATTAAATAATCACCATGATATTTCATTATACGTCTGACATAATGCAGTCTACATGAATATGTCACACGAATATAGTACCTAAAAGGTATGGAGAGTAGGCATATTTGAATGATAATGAGAAATGTTATTATAACAAACGTCTTCTTGTATGATTGTAATCAGTTGCAAAATATCTGAAGCAGGTTTTTGGAAAAGAAGTAATCACGATAAAAATGTATTTTGTATACAATAGTTATTATTACACAAATCAGCATAAAGATACAATAATTATCATCATTCTATGCTACATATTTATTTCGTAACATTTTGCTGATAAATTTACAGAATAATTGAGGGTAAATGATCATGAAAATGTTTACCTCTCATACCCGTTTCCCCATCAAAATGTCTGATTTGTCTGTTTGTTTGTTTGTTTATCTTTTTAAAAGCCTTTTTCTTATATTAGAGACTCGAGAAATATTATGTGTGCGCTGAAAATATTGTCAAGGTCAGTTGCCATGATGCCTAATCAAGGCCTATATAATTATTATCTTCGCGGGAATCAGAACAAAATTTAATTTAGTATAAATTATGTGCGGCTCTATAATGGTGACACGAGATCACCAGCTGTCGCATTAAGTAACTTGAGCAACATCACTATGACCTTCCCTTGACAAACTTTTATCGCGGGTAAAATTACAGCAGGGATAATGATTATGCCATATTTTGTTGCTTTACATCCACTACAACGATAGGGCATATTTTCGCTTAGTGCATTGCCATAATGCCATGGAGGTTATACATTTCTATTTAGCTCCTTTTTTTCCTTCAATACATTATTCTGTCCTATCTTATAAAACTTGTGATCAATAGAATTGACAATGATTGATAACAGCTATCCTGAAAACATTTTATTCGATTGGCATTGAGAAAATTTGTTTTTAGAACAGTGGTAGTTGCTGATATTAAACAAGCATTGCAGCTAGGTTATTACACCGAAATTATCATGAAAACATTTGCATACTCTATATCATGTTGTGTAGCATGTCTCATTTTTGTAAAGTGAGCGGAATTTTTTTTTACATCGATATGGTAGAACATATCCGATAACGAGAGGGTTAAACAAACATTCCATGATATTTAGTCTTTTGCTTTTGTTCACATCTCTGTTTCATGCGGGCGAATGTTCCAGATGTGACGAATGCCCGCCATCTTGTGCACTGTTTGAGTGCTGCAAATATTGCCCTATGGCGTGCATTAAAGATGACGCCGCCATGGTAAATGTCAACCACCTCACTGAGTCAACCTATACATGCGAGACATCAACCACTCACAATAAACGTAGATCTAAAAGAGTGATAATTATGTGGAAATTAGCACGTTATTATTGTGACCAGTATTGAATGTTTTTATTCGTATGTATATAATTATGGACTGTTTAATCAATAACAATTTGTTTACAGGAGAGTCATAAAGATTGATTCAATATTTAGAAACACGAGCTGCGGATGTGATAAAACGGGCGTATTTTGAAGAAAGGGTAAAAGAGGATTTACTTACCGGATTAGATGAAAATGCAGAAGATGCTAACGATAGATGTTTAATAAAAACTAGAGGAATTCCGTCGTAATAAATGTCAAAATGGTTATCTTATGTCACGACGAAAAATGAATGCATGTATTACCAATCAAGAGTAGACGAAAAACTGCACACGGCACTATTTTATATTCATCCTTGCTGATGCAGAGAAGACCGCTATCATCCAAGACGACCGCAGACGTCATCACATTAATTATCCATATTCGGAGCGGGCTTGTACGCATATAGAGGTAAACATACTAAAGGCCTACACCCCATCTAGCGTGTATAATTATGATAATGAATGGTGTGTGTGTGTGTCATATACACACAAAAGGTATATACATCCACATCTGAAGTAGATCGGGAGTAAGAGGGAGAGGGTATACCGGATATGACTGTGGATGAGGAGGGTGTGGAGGACGGAAGGAGGAAGCCAGAGAGAGGGAGATTGCAATAGAGAGAACAGAGATAGAGAAAACATGTAGACAGACCCGCACAAACAGACCGTGATGGGGAAAGAGACGAATGAAGTGAGAGTGAGAGCGAGAGAGCGAGAGAGAGAGAGAGAGAGAGGGGGAGGGGAAAAGGAGAGACAGAGATAGGGGAGGGAGAGAGAGAGAAAGAGAGGGAGAGAGAGGGAGGGGGAGAGAGAGGGAGTGAGAGAGAGGGGGAGAGAGAGATTGGGAGAGAGGGAGAGAGAGAGAGAGAGAGAGAGAGGGAGAGGGGGAAAAGGAGAGACGGAGATAGGGGATGGAGAGAGAGAGGGAGGGAGAGCGAGAGAGAGAGGTAGAGAGAGAGAGAGAGAGAGGGGGGGGGGGGGGGAGGGGGATAGAGAGAGCTATTTCTGCAATCATGTATACGTGAGGTTGTTTTATTTCCCCATCTGTTCATCACCATTGCTGGTAATGAGGTGTAGTGCATGACTGTGATGCTGTGATTGTATCGTTCAGTGAGAGAAGGATTACGCTTATACAATAATGTGTTCATTACATGATAATCTCATTGTACACAGTAAACATTTTCCATGCAAAATGAAATTGTTTGATACTTAATCATAACAACGCATTCTGCTATTCATTCGCCGCAAAAGTGTATTGTTTTAATTAATCGGATTAATGTTCGGATTTGGATGATCTTAAAAGTGCTGTTAAAGACTATTGTGAGTTTTGTATCAATATGTTTGCTCCCAATTTCTCCCAATCTTTTTCTCCCTCCCTCCCCCTGATTCCAGTCTCTCTGCCCCCCCCCCCCCCTCCGGTCTCTCTCTCTCTCTCTCTCTGTTGTTTTATAGTCTGTGGCTATCCTTCCCTCTCTTTCTCTTTGAAACAATTATTTTATATCTTACTTTACTACTTAATCCTTCGTATAAAGCTATTATGGTAGACGATAAACATTTTAAGGACTCGCATATAAATAGGCTGTTGAAAATTTTAATTTCAACTTATCTTGCCAATCAATAACAATTAATGAAGTCCTGATTGAACCTTATTGAACTACTTTAAAAAAATATATTAACAAAGAAAATAGTTCTATTATAGGTTCAAGTAATTGCGAGCCGTTTTCTTATAATATAAAGATATTGTAAGAAGTACGATATGCAATTATTGAGGATCATTTTGTGATTTTGCAAGAATTTAAACTAATTTTTCTCTCTTTAATAAAATGTTCTTGGAAAAGGTCAACTATAATAGGCCTATATACTGATAGCACGTATACACTGTAAATAAATAATAGTCGAAATAACTCAATAAAATTGAGGAAAAGAATTGCCTTATTTTTATTAAGTAAATATTACCTACGGCATCTTAAGTAGAATTTACTTATTTTGCTGAATAAATTTTTACTCAGTTAAATCGAGTTACATTAACGTAAATAATTTAAGTATTGTAATCATTTTAGATAATTAAAAAAAAGCTATGATAGGATTTCATATTGCACGATTTGGTACCCAGCTAATCTAACAAGTAACATCCACTAATCATTCACTACTTCTATTTACTACTTCTATTTAAGATTTACATACGCTTCAATTCGACACATATTGAAAGGCTCCAAATTTTATATATACTTGATCGTAGCATCTTAAAAGGAAAATTGGTTGACAATTTCCTGAAATATCAAGTTTTGATTTGTTTTGAACTGGGTAACAATTAAAAATTGTCTTGTCTTTGCTTAGCCACG
Source organism: Strongylocentrotus droebachiensis (assembly GCA_035222895.1). NCBI lineage: Eukaryota > Metazoa > Echinodermata > Echinoidea > Camarodonta > Strongylocentrotidae > Strongylocentrotus > Strongylocentrotus droebachiensis. The sequence continues at coordinate 472,750 of JAVYIG010000638.1, forward strand.
TTAAATGAATTATTAAATGTTTTAAAGTCCTTAAATTTTCATTCAACCACAAAAAAGAATTGTTTTATTTAAAAAAGAGTTTAATTTGGTCTTAATGAATATTCATAAATTATGTAAATATTTCTATTACGCACTGCATCGGTCCTTACTTTAAAAAGATAAGAATAACCAACATAAATTGTTTGAGTAATACGTATAATTTTTGATTTTGAGTTAAAATTACTAAATTAATACAAGCTGAAATTACTTAAAGTTTTTATGTATTTGATTTTACTTAAATATTCCACGTATGTTCTACTAAATTGAAAGTTTGAGTTAGCAAGACTTAAATTTAGTGCGTAAGTGGCAAAACTAATGTTTTCAAGTAAATTATACATGGAAAAAATACGTAAAAATTACCAATGAACAAATTATTTTTTACAGTGTACTATTACTCGTAAATGAAATTAATCTTATCAAGTATGCTCGTGTAACAAATTGTTAATATATTTAATGTGCTTCGAAAACGTTTTTATTCTCTCTTTTTTCTTCTTTTTGCAAAACACTTTCCAATCTTTTCCCTTCACTGTGATTCTCTGCTTGATGCATTGCTTTGCGTTGCCTACATAAATCAATGTCTGTGTGTGTGTGGGGGGGGGGGGGGGGGGGGAGGGGGATACTCAGATTTGGTTTGGACGGGGGTTTGCTGCTCGAGCCTCGAACCCCCTACCCATTTTTAAAGGTCATTTGGGATTTATTTTTTTCGAAGTAAATCTCATTTTCAAAATTTTGAAGAAACGGACCCGTGTTTAGGGATATTTTTTTAATAAATGGGACTCATCATACGGGATTTTCAGTGATTGATATATGCTACTTTTATTCCATTGCAACGTGGACCTGTGCCAAACTTTCCGAATTTATGTATTAATCACTAGTATTGTCATTATTGTTGTATTATAATAGAGCCCTATGATCCTCATTACCAAGTCCCTCGGAGAGGACTTAAACAGTCGGTCCCCTGATTGCCTAATTACAAATATACACATACTTTAATAACGGTCAGGTAAAACAATTAAAAAAAAAAAAATGCTAATGGGTGACCTAAAAAGGGTGACCTTACCCCCCCCCCCCCCCCAAAAAAAAAAAAGAAAGAAAGTGTGCACTTACACTCCACCCCCCTTTTTTTTTTTTGGTTTTTGTGCGATCAGTTCTTGAAAAACACCCCTTTTTCAGGAAATCGTTGACGCCGTCGTATAGCTGAAAAAGACACCCTTTCGCCGTTTTTTCTGGACGCGGGTGCGTAGCCAGCAGGCGCGCCGGAAGCAGTTTGGGATCGGGGGGGGGGGGGCAAACATTCCAGGGGGCTCACATTCCAGGGGCAGTGACGTAATGAGAAAAAAAAAAGTTCGGAAGGGGGGGGCAGACAAAAAATCTGCATCACCACCAGTCTTACACGTTACATGCAGGTCCCGCGGAACGTTTTTCAAAGTGGAGTATTATCGATCAGGTGGAGCGTAAATTGGCGTGGGGTCCAGGGCATGAGCCTCGGCAGGGGGTCAAAGGGCTGAGCCCCCGGAAGCTCAGGGGTTTTGTATTTGTATTGTATTTATTAACATTTATTTCCTTCTCAACAGTACAATATGAAACACAATGTATATTATACATGATATATGTAACAATTATTTCAACATAAAGTATTGAATTGAATTGAATAGGAAGGAAGTCCCTTCATTTATTGACCATTTAAAACAACAAAATATACAAAACATCAATACAATAGAAAAATGATATCAAATAACAGCAATACAAAAGTAATAATGGTCAGGGTCCCTGAGAAGCAAGACTGCTTGTAGTCGGGACCCTATATATACAAGTACATTATAATATAAATATAAATTTAAATGCACACGCACGCATAACAATCACACACACACACACACACACACACACACACGACAGAATGGAGCAAAGATATAAGAGGAAGGAAAAATACAAGATAAAGAGCTACGAAGAGAGATCGAGATTATTTAAAGAACTGAATAAACGTAACTTGCACAACCTGCACCCCTGTGAATCTAATTGAATTGCGAACATAATTGAATCTAGAGAAGGGTTTATGTAAATCTTGATGTTGTCTAGTTAAATGAGTGTGGAATTTTGAGTTTGTTTGAAACATGTTAGAAAAAACTTCTGGAAGGGCGCCTTTATTATATTTATACATAAAAATCCAGGTATTCAATCTTATCAGTTCAAAAAGAGGCATAATTTTATATTTAACGAAAAGTGGCGCGCTTGGAGTCATATAATGAGAGTTAGTCAACAGACGAGCTGCTTTCTTTTGTAAAATAAACAATTTTGATAAGTTTGATTTGAAAGTATTGCCCCAAATTATAGTACAATAGTTCAGATGAGGAAGTAATATAGCATAATAAATATTAAGTAATATTCTGAGGGGTAAAAAATCCTTAAGTCTATAAAATACACCAATACATTTGAGCAATTTATTACAGACACGATCAATATGTTTTTTCCAATCTAAATTTTCTTGGATGGTTACTCCTAAGAAGTCAATGCAATCTTTTCTTTCAATAGCAATATCATCAATTTTTACAACCTCAATGTGACTTAATACCTTTCTCTTCCTAGGATGGAAAATTACATATTTAGTTTTTTCAAAATTAAGTTGCAATTTATTACATTTGAACCAATTATTTAAAATACACAATTCTGAATTTACAGTGGAAATCAATTGAGATATATTAGTATGGGGGAACACAACAGCAGTGTCATCCGCAAAGAGAGAAAACTTCAATAATTTTGATGAATTAACAATATCATTTACATATAAAATAAACAAAAGTGGCCCCAAAACCGAACCCTGAGGCACACCGATATCAATATTCATGAGATTGGATTCGACACCATCGACCACCACATACTGTTTACAACTTAATAAATAACTTTGAAACCATTGAAGCGGTATACCACGAATACCATAGTAATTCAATTTTTTCAAGAGAATGTGGTGATCGATGGTATCAAAAGCCTTGGATAAATCCATAAATACACCACAACAAAAATTACCACTGTTTAATTCTTGTAAAATGTAATCAGTAAGATTCAATATACTAAGTGAAGTACTGAAATCTTTACGAAAACCAAATTGGTCATTAATAAGGATTTTGCATTTATTCAAAAAATCATACAGTCTTCTGTGCATTATTTTTTCTAGAATTTTACAAAATATGGATAACAAAGCCACTGGTCTATAATTTTCAATGTTATTTATGTCATTCTTTTTATATATTGGTATTATCTTTGCAATTTTTAAACTATCTGGCATAATACCACTCACAAAAGATTTATTAAATATATCGCACAATGGCTGTACAAAATAATGGATACACTGTTTAACAACTTTTGGCGAAATACCATCTGGTCCACAGGCTTTATTACTTTTTAAAGTTGATGCTATTTCTATAATTTCATTGACACAAGTTGGTTTAATATAGAATGAGTTGAACGATTTGTCTGGTAAAAATTCCTGAAATGAGTGGGATGAAGAAATTGAACTCGACAGTTTTTTACCTATATTGACAAAAAATGAATTAAAATATTGAGCAACATCTATCCTTGAACTTATTTTTATATTTTCATGATACATTGATTTGGGAAATGCATTTTCTTTTTTGTTGCCCAAAATCAAATTTATTTGTCTCCAAGTTTTTTTAAGATCCCCTTTGACATTATCAAATAAATTCTTGTAATAATTTCTTTTTGAAGATCTACTAATGTTTGTTAATTTATTTTTATACAACAAATATTTCCTCTTATGCTGATCACTTGGTTTTTTTAAAAATGTTTCATAATAATCTATGTTTTCGTTTGACTGATTTCAAGATTCCCTTTGTAATCCAGGGCCTTATAGAATTATGTTGATTACTTACACAGTTCATTTGCAAAGGAAAACAATTGTCATAAACTTTGTAAAAATTTTCAAAAAATATATTATAACTGTCATTAACATTGTCACATTTGACTCCATCTGACCAATTAACAGATACCAAGTTTTCTTTAAACATATTCATATGTCATATGTGAATCGTTTATCAACCGACTCTTTTTACGGTTATTAACAACATGACGATTACAAAAAGATTGAAGGGAAGAGATGCAAAAAATGGGAAAATGATCAGAGAAGTCACTATATAAAATACCAACATTTCTATCACCATGCACTGTATTAGTAAAGATGTTATCTCTCAAAGAAACTGAGCTATGAGTGACCCTTGTGGGTTTAGTAATTAACGGGTACATATTATATGAAAACATAGTGTCCAAAAAATCATTTGTTATGTTATGAACATCATAATTAATCAGGTTTATATTATAATCACCCATTACATATTATGTCCTTCTTGTCACATTCTAAAATATCAAAAATTGCTTTTATCTTCTCACTAAAGGGTGTAATATTGGTGTCAGGAGGACGATAAATGCATCCTATTACAACAGATTTATTATTTTGAATAGTTTCAATGAACAAAGTGTCATAGTTTGCAGTGGATGAAGATAGGTCTGCAAGAACTGTATATTCTATATTACATTTTACATATAATGCTACACCTCCACCTGTTTGTGATGGTCTACACACTTGAACTAATTTGTAAACATTTATATTGAACATACCAAAATGAGTAGAAGGCTTAAACCATGTTTCTGAGATTGCAATAAAACTGAAGTCATAGTCAATAGATGACAGGAGAACTTGAAATTCATTAAAATTCCTTGGTAGGCTTCTTGCATTTAAATGCAACATGGAAATATTTGATTTCTTATCTTTATATTGTGTATTAAAATTGTCACAAAAAATATATTTACAGTTATTTACATACAATGTGTTACAATCGTCATCAGATAAGATATTCTCAACATTGAAGTTCTGATTAGGCGAGTTCATGTTAAATGGATTAACTCTTAATTTTAACAGTTTATCTACATTAATATCTTTATCCAAATGAAAGAATGTATACATAGACCAAAGGAATTCACAGTCATCTTCATAATAATTGAATGGAAAAATCTCGGATAAACATTGAATACATAGAGAGGAAGATGAAGCGCAAGAACAGTACACACTCACACCCATTCACACCACTCACTCACTTAGCAATAAATTTAAAAGTAAACAAAAGACTAAATAAAAAAAGAACAAATAAAAATGTATTTATAAAATGCCTATATAGGTATGGGAGGAATGGATTGGTATATTTTAGTAGTCTGCTTTATAAAAAAGCTGCATAAGTATACACTAAATAATTCAGATACGGAAGGAGGCGAAAACCCGGAAAGCATAGCTTGAGTTGCTATTTAATTACGGTTAGATGAGCATCCAGGGGCCCTCTGTAAGGCAATTGACGTGTTCCAAGGGGGGGGGGGGGAGAGCCCCCAGAAGCTCAGAGGTTTTAATATTTAACCACGGTCAGATGAGCATCCAGGGGCCCGCCTTAATATTAGGGCCCTTGATGGGGTCCAGGGGGCAAAGCCCCCGTAAGCTCAGGGGTTTTGGGTATTTAATTAAGGTCAGATGAGCATCCAGGGGGCCTCCTTAGGGCCCTTGGTGGGGTCCAGGGGGCATGTGATGTTTACTCCTTTACTGTGTGTTTTTTTTTTGGAGGGGGGGGGGGCATTTTAGGGGGGGGGGCAAAATTGCGTTTTGCCCCCCCCCCCCCCCCACTTTTTTGACTGGGGGGCAACTGCCCCCCTGCCCCCCCCCCCCACTTCCGGCGCCTATGGTAGCTAGTCATGTTGGGAGTGACCCCTGCGTGATGATGATGACGATAGTGAGACTGATGATTATAAATGATTTCAAATTCATAATGACAATTATAATAACAAAACAAAAAAATTATATTGGGCACATATTCATCTCAAAGTGTGCTCTTTGAACTGTCAATTTGGACAGGCATAACAAAAATGAAATACAGCAATGAGAATTCAACAACTGATCTGTATAAATTGAACATGTTTGTGTTTTTTATGTCTTATATATACACTGTCGCTCATATAGTTGGAATATTTTTGTTTTACCCCAATTTATGGAATTATTTTAAAAATAATTTAAAAATAATAGATCTAGATAATATACATTCTCAGATTTTATTGAATAACAATTTGCCAATGTGTGTTTTGCGTGACTGCTGAAGCATGTGTATGCTACACGGCTTATCAACTAGGGGACCTACGCCCTTAAGTCATAAATGACAGTTACGAGGATTAATGCCCCACAAAAGGGCACTAATATAGCACATCGACACGGTTTTGATCCTGGGGCCTCACAGTTACGAGGACATTGCTTTGTCACTGAACCATGACTGTACGCAGGGGGGGGGGGGGGCTAGGGTAGGGGGCAGTTTCCATGATTAAAAAAAAAACAGAAAATGCAATACATTTTCAATAATTTATTGAACTTTACCCCGGTCCCCAACATTAAAAAATCCTCTGGACGGCCATGCATTATTGCTCAAGGCATGGGCACACAAGCTTGTTTGAACTGCTCGAAAATTTAGCTGATTGATTGCGTTGTTCTATGAAGATAAAATAGTTTCACACTACCTCATCACAGGTTGGGGAGGATATGTCCTTTGATCATCGCTAAAATTAGCAACAACAAAATGTAACGCACACGTACGCACGCGCCTCTTATGTGTAAAATCGTCATTGGAAATCGTGCGTGCGTCCGCGCGCGCGTTGGTACACAGACTAGACTACATTTGTTTACGTTATACTTGCTGGTTATACTGCTGGGACACTTCTAAATCAGGCTTGAAATTTCTTTATTTCTAGCAAAATGACAGCCTTACAAGGCACTACATTTCCTTGGTCTTCAATGCCAATTCCTCCAGGATGGGAAGCAAAATATGAACCAAATGTTGGGAGATAGTGAGTAGACTATTTCTGAAAGGCTTTTTACTATTTAGTTTCTTATATCTGGCTGTGCTGTGCAGTAGGATAGGCGTGGTCAATTTTCATGGTCCCACTCATATAAAGAAGTGTATCGACGTTTACTGAGTCCTTAGTAACATATTATGTTAAATTTGACTAGCCAACAGCAGCAGTTGCGTCTGGTATATGAAGAAGGCAAACCCACTCATAGCAGCATTACTATCCTGGCTGTGTATTATCATAATTATGACGGGCAACACTGTTCAGTCAGTTACTGCAGTACATTCACGCAATATTTTGTAAAACCTGCTGTGTATTAATAATATCATACCTCATACCTTATCATACCTTGGAAGTAGGCATAAAGTTATACAAAACTTATTTGCCCCTCGGTGTCCGTTAGTGGGTTACTGTTGAATTTGGCGTTGTGCAGTTACGGATGAACATGGACAGTTGAATAGTTCATCAGGATTAAACTTGTCCTTCTTCAATGACCAGTACTTGTCAAGATTTGATTTGAAAGAATTGAGTGATGGACTTTCTGCTACATATGATGGGAGACCATTCCATTCGTTTACTACTCTCTGTGAAAAAGAGCTCTGCCTCAATTTAGATTTTACATGTTTCTTTTGTAGTTTGAACTGGTGACCTCTTGTTACTGTGACAGTGGTACGATGAAAGAAATTAGTTGACTGGAGGTCGTCGATTCCATGCATTATCTTATAGACCTGTAGCATGTCGCTTCTATGACGTCTGTATGATAATGAAGGCAAATTTAGTTGCTCTAGCCGTAAATTGTACTGCAGACTTCTGAGAGGTTGAAGGAGTTTAGTTGCACGACGTTGAACTTTTTCCACTTTGAGAATATGTTTCTTCTTATAAGGGTGCCACACGGGAGAGCAATATTCTAGTGCCGGTCTCACAATTGACTTGTATAACTGTGTGAGTCCCTTGTTGTCCATAGTTGAAAAAGTTCGCTTGATGATTCCTAGTTTCCGGTTTGCAGCATTGCAAGCAGTGTCAATGTGATTTGAAAAGGACATTTTAGCATCAAATATTACTCCCAGATCTTTTTCATGTTGAACTGCAGGTAATGGCTCGTTCACATCGTTCATAGTGTAGTCACACAAGGGATTTCTTCTTCCATAGTGGATGACTTTGCATTTCTCAATAATAGAGTAAAGGAGCCGGCTTTCGGCCACTTAAGACAAAATCCTATTTTTTGGACTCTTTACTTCCTATTTATTATCATTTCTTGTTCAAATCATGAAGCAAATATTATTATTATTTAAACAAAAAAAGAATCCCAGAAAAAAATCATGAATCGCTATGACAATATTCATTTTAATTTTCACTGTTTTGGAGCCAGTTATCGGCATAGCGAACCAGTTTTCGGCCGCATGTACAAAGTCAATAGGAAGCGCTCTCGCGCGCTGTGCGTTTCCGCGCTAATGTATAGCACAAGCGGGCGGAGCAGGTATCCCACGCCGGAGCTCCCGGGTGCTCGCCTGGCCGATGACAGGCACAGCGGTGATCGGAAGTTGGAATCTGAATTAGACAGACATATCCTGTGTGCGTGGCGGGGTCCGGCTGCATTGATTTAATACATGCAATGAGCTTGCGACTAACACAAAATCGGGCTCTAAATCTGAAAAATACTTGAAATAAAGCTCATTTTATGGTACCCATATTTCTTACATACACGCGTAAGAAACTCATTTTTTCAGATTTTTGAAGCGGGACCGCCGATTACATCGCTAAAATTAGGGTTTTCAGGTCAAAATTATTTATACCTCTAGGTACCATAAAACTGGTATCATATTAAAGCTCTCAATGAAAGAAACACAATGCTTTTTAAATCATGTAAATTGGTTGAGTAGTTTTTGAGATATCATATTTTTTGTTTTCATGTCAATGGCATGCAATGAAGCCACGTGCTACACATAAATGTGTATAACCCTTTTGGCCCCAAATTATGACAATTTCAGCTATGTCAAAGTAATAAAATGCATGTTACTTTATTAATATTGCGGATATATTGATGAAATTCCACTCACTAATGTATTTTTTAATGCTCTACATGAATATTTGGTTATTTTCTAAATATTGTCACTCGTTCCCGGGTAAATGACAGCATTTTCCCGCCAAATTTTTTTTTCTTCATGGATTACCTGCAAATACGTCATTAGATAATGTAGTTGTAGAGAAGTATTTTAATTTTCATTTCACATTTGTCTTAACTTTTTGGGGGGACAAAACTTCTCATCTCAAGTAAATATTTTCTTATCAATATTGATTTGATTTTGATAGTCCTTTAATTTATGTATTTAAAAATATAAAGATAACGATTCTACTATTCCAAATCAACAAACAATAAAAAACTGAAGGCAACGAAAAAAAAAAAAAAAAATCGCAATCACCGTTTCGCAGTCCCTCCGTCTTTGATAAATTTGAACACCCCTAAAATCACGAATGGTATCGTCCACCAAAAAAACCCGGCCGTATAGGTAGTACACTATGGCATGTCCCATTAATTATGTAGGGGTGTTATTACCCTTCTACCCAGATGTTAACCGAATTGTAAATTTATTACGTATTCCTCTCATAAATCATCAACAATAATTCATATTTCAAAATATACGTGACCCTGTAGTAAGTAACATATGAACAAATTTCATAAAAATGCTCTTTTCCCTGACGATCGCCTCATATAGTTACAATCACACACAGCAAAAAATCCCCAAACTCCACCGAACACTCGTCTTTGTTTACACGGAGAGTGCCCCGGTACAATAGCGCATCGGCACCGCACAAAAGCTCGGCACGGTTCGATCAATTTTGTCAACAAAGCCTGGGAGTAGCTCTACAAAAAGCTCTCTCCGCATAAAAATACAACTCGTGGGGACTCAAATTTCACATATATTGTAGAAAAGGCATGTACGATTCATATCATATAAGTTCTTACCTTCAGATTGTCCAAATTCATGTCAAAATCAACCGGTGAATTTTCAATTCGTCGTAACTTTCGTTGTAGATGAGCTATGAAAACCGAACAACTTGTAGTATGCAAATTAACCTTCGGGGGTAAAGTTGAAACCCGTCTAGATGTCAATCAAATTGCGTTCGGGTGCGGAGAAGCAGCCGAAGATCGTGCTTCGTGAAAGTTTCGGCAAAATGTTGGTGCCGCGAGCGCGGAATCGGAAAACCTCGCAAATCTTCGAAAGAAGAAGGGGCGGAGCATAGTGGTTCATTCATAAAGTTGTGGACTGCGGTACGTAGTCGCTACAGCTGTGAAATATGCGATTTTGAACAGCTGAGACTCTGAGCTTTCCGATGGTACCAGACTCGTGTGATTTGGACAAAATTAAAGTGCTTGTTTTGTAAGTTTAAAAAGGGCATTTTTTCGGTTTGTAAACGCTGTTAATGCGCGTGAGGGGCTTCAGTGAAAGTAGATGAAACTGAAAACCCTACTAAAATGTGATATTTTAGGATATATTTTCCATTGCAAATGTAGTTCTTCAGTGACTCTGGCATGGCATGGTATGTGTGGGATATGTGATATGCTATTATGCGATGTATTTTAAAGAGATTTTACCATGCATCCAATGGATCGGCCGAAAACTGGAGCTGGTCGTTTACCGGCTCCTTTACTCTAGGGTGTCTGAACGATTTTTCAATTTTCAATTTGGGATCGTTTTTCACCATTTTTGTTTGATATTTGAATAAAAAATGTAATCAGAATAATATATTTCAAATTTCAAGTCTCAGCGATGTTTCTATCAAAAGATACAGCCCCTCCAAAACGCTGGTATATTCATATCATTTTGGTAAAAATCGACGAAAAAGACGTCCACGCAGAGTGATGTTGTTTTGCTAAATTCAGACAAACAGCTGTATCGCGCGATATGCAAGCGTATGCATATCGTACGCATTAAGCCTGAGTCATTACGGTTTTTGTGCTAAACGGATAACCGTTAAAAGTATACGGGCGGTTTCGTTTAACCGTTAAATAATAATCTGAAAAAGTGAAAATACAGTATTTGTAATAGTGCTGTAGCTCGGAACCCTGCTGGTCTTTAGACTGTCAGGCTGAGCTTTCCCAGCCGGACTATGGGTCATCCTGATAAACAGAGACCAGTAATGAACAACATAAAACATGTCTTATTATTCCTCATCTGAATCTGATATCATGATTAACCTTGCAAAGTTACTCTGTGAAGATAGCTTGATCTGTGACGTGTTTATATATGCCTTTGCAATGCAATGTTTGCACGTTGTCAGGGAGAGAGCTCCCTGCATGTATCATTGCCATATGAAATTATGTGGAAGTGTGTATCACACACTGACCTAAGACACACCCTGCAATGAGCTGATCCAAGTTAGTGACCAATCAGGAAGGTTCTCTAGCTATGTGGGTGGAGTTTGATACCAGCATAAATTACAGGTTGGTGACCGCGCGTTCTTTCACCGTACCCAGTTCAGTGGGAGGTCAAGAAGCCACGCCCACATGTGTGCATGTGATAAGCATGTGCTCTCTATCTGTATGTATATGTACAGTGTATTTGGGCGCTGGAGGTTTGTGTGTACATGTGTGTGTGACTGAGAGAGCATACATGGTCTAGCATGTCCCTGAATGGACCAGGCATGCAGGGACATGAGAGAGAGTGCAGTAATAAGAAAAGGTACATGAGCGATGAACACATTGCAGAGAGAAGGGAATAAAGAGGGTGAGAAAAGAGATAAGGGGGTTGGTTGTTTTATTGTTTACAAATTCATTCATGGAGATTACTGCTGCCAGAAAGCTGGCGCGCAGCGGCCAGGGTGTAACATTACACTGCGGTTTCTTTGATTATCTTTATCACCAGCTATTAGCACATTCCAAAATGTATACAAATAACGGTTAAACGGAGCAAGAAATGCCAAACGGTTTTGATGAATGCGGTCGGATAACCGTCGGTTAAACGGATTGACTCAGGCCTAGTACGCATGTTGCTAAGCCAATGCGCGACTTGCAGCTTGAGCCACGCTGTCTCCGCGATATGTGCCATTGACTAGTATGGGTGGCCGTTCGCGCCATAGAACCCGGAAGTGAATACACGTTGTAGTCAATGGCAATATCGCGGAGACAACGTGCACGTTGTCTCCGCGATATTGCCATTGACTATAACGTGTATTCACTTCCGGGGTTTATGGCGCGAAGGGCTATCAATACTTTCATTCACTATACGCGCAGATGTTACGCGATGTAACCATGGTTTAGACTGAGCGGAGCTCACGCCTCCCTAATTAGCTGATTCCAAAAATGTGGGAAGGGTATTTTCAAACTGTTAGAACAAATGATCCCTTGGGGCTAGCGAAAAAAAAAGCACCTGGATATTATCCTTACGTCTAGCCCTACTTAAGCCGCAGGGCGGCAGCTCAGGAAAGTGAGCCGTCTCGGAGCTAGGATGCAAACAACATTGCAATCGCTGTTTTGACCAAGATATTTTTAGAATTCTGGGGGTGGCCCCCTATGGGGAATATGGAGAAAAACCTGCTCTTTCATATGACACCTCATTTATTGAGTTTCACCTTTAGGATCATTTGTTATAAAGGTTTGAATTTCAAATTTGTTCATAAAATCATTGACCAATTTTCATGGTCGTGCAATGCACATAGACTGCATAGGGATGTGTGCAATCTCTATGGGAAGTATTTAGCACACAACATCGGGTGCGCGATCAGACACCCTAGTATAAATAATTAAGGTCTAGATCTAGACTCTATGTGTATGAATCATTGAATGTATGAATATGATGGTTGATACTTATGATATGATTATGATAAACAATTTAATGAATCATTGTTAATGAAAAATAACTAACGAATGGAACTTATAAGTTTTGAATTTTTGATGATGAAAATTTCCTTGGTTTTGCAGATATTTGAGCCTACTTTTGCTGATTGGGCCAACTGCATTCAGCTATGTTCCGCCATTTTCTAATTTTATCACGTTTATTAAAAACGAATGGAGACATCAACGCCCGATTACATCGCATGTTGTTTATCGTTGCTGTCGAACCCGATCGGTTGTAAACACAGGCCAGCGGCAGGCTATTTGCGCATATGAGATAGACAGCCACCCGTCGGAGATTGGGCTAAATTGCTTTAGATGACGTCACTGGTAGAGTGTCCTTAACGCACGCTTTTTTATTTTATCAATGTCAGGAGGAGGGAACTAAGCAGTCGTCTCCCAAAAAGGAGGAGAAAAAGGGGCTTTAAAAGTAAATTTAAGAAATACCTTTCCATTTTAGTATTAAAATCATGTACCAAAATGGTATATGATGCAAGATATTAGTATTTTACCGCTATAAAAGTTTAAAAAATTGATCGTTTGATTCACACATATCTGCTGGTATGAGGTCCATCCGGTTTACGATTAGACTGCATGCATAGTAGGAGTGGTTGTTAAGGTTTACCAGACTGATCAGAATGGCATTGTCTGTCATGTGGGCTCTCGTTTTACTGGGACATCCCAGACATTAGTCATATTCATGCTTCTTTATTGATTATAACGTGATTTGGATTTGTTCTTTATCTATAGTTTCTACATCAACCATGCGACTAAAAAGACCCAGTGGGTGGACCCACGTAAGGCTGCATATCAGGCTCAGCAGGCCCAGCAGAGAACTCCTGCCCAGCCTACGGTATGTATATCACTAGATGATCCAAATTTGCTCTGGCGACATATCATACTGTGAGCTTCATTTCATCAAAGGAATAGAGCTTGGTCTTTGGTTGCTATTTGTTTAAAAGTTAGAGTTAAGGTGAGGCACAGGTATAGGGTTTTGACAAGCGTTGAGGTTTGGACTTTGTTCATGTCAAAAATTGACCAAGAAGCAATTGTGGCTGGAGCGTGTGCGGTATTAATCATCAGAGTCTTAATTGACCTGGCTACATTTTAACCCTTGAGTCAAAATGGATCTGAATTCCAGATCTCTCCCATCTCACCCATGCAATCAATTTTTGAATGCTGTATATCTGCAAGAATAAAGCAACAGCATCTGCATAATGCATAATTTACTCTTTTGAATGACATGATGAGCCAACTTAATTTGTCATGTATAGATGACAGGGCTATTTAATATGCATAAACAAAGATCTAAAAGTTGTGAAGGCTGGGGCCAAACAAAAGTAAATGATTAAAAAATTACATGTACATGTATTTTTATTTGATTGTTTTCATATAATTTCTAGAATGTTAGCGCAATGATCAGTTTATGGTATTAGTATGTTATACATCACAGTTAAATGCATGTATTATTGGTGTTTTAGGAAAGATTTGCATGTGATGCATGGGAGACGTGGTTAGAAACCAGTGATTGTATTGATGCATGATCACATGTAGTTCCTCTTGTTTCGGAATGATCCAATGTCATCATTAGAATAGATCAGTCATTTATTGTTGATTTTCTCTCTCATCTGCAGGCTTATATTCCATTGCAGCCCATAGCCAAGCCTAAGTGCAGAACATGCAGGACAAATGAGGTATGTGATAAACAAGCTGTTTAACTTCTACAAATGCCCAAATCATGAAAATAAATATGACTCCGACATTAGAATTTGAAAAAAATAATAGATTGAAGTGCGTGAGGCATTTATAACACAAGGGATTGAAGAAAAACAAATAAAGAAAAGCTTTTGTTTTTTTGCCTTTGTTTGTTTGTAACTTTAATACAAAAATTTCTTGCAGAAAAATATAATATCTGGGACCCTTCTTGTGATTACCAGAAGTAATATTTGTTTATGCATATCATTTACATAAATGTTTGTTTATTGAATTGAAGGGGGGGGGGGGGGGCAAAAAGAGATTTCCAGGCAAATTAACAATTTGTGTCCTTGATACATGAGGTCAGGCCAGAAGTTCATGGTGATGAGTCATGTCAAAGTCGAGACTGAGATATTCATTTGGTTATGATACAACTATATTTAATCATTGGTTATTTTCAAATCAATGCTAAATTCTTAGTTCATTGATCGATGTCAGCCTATAGAACAGTTACTATAGACTGTTACACTTCTTTGTTAATTTTGAGGAGCTCCTTATAATCGGTATAGAAATGGTTAAGAAATATAATTACCATCTCTATGCACATGTAGTTTATTCCCAAAGAGAGCTCCCATACAAAATGATCACTATTGTATCTTGTATTACTAAGGTGGATGTGGAGGGAGGGACGTGCAACCCTTGTAAAGTGACTGAGCAGCAGAGGGAGATCTCACTCATGCGAGCTAGAGAGAGTATGGAGGCAGAAAAGCAACGTCAAGAGCAGAAAGTCAAGCTAGAGAAGGAGAGGGAGAGACGGCGAGTGCAGTCAGCCCAACGCAGGCAGGAAGCTAAACAGGTATGCTACAATCACTATCTTTTAAGATATGAAGGAGTTGTTTAATATTGATCTTTGGAGCTCGTCATATGTTACTTCTTTGCAATTCAACAGCTCACACACATGATTCTTGCAAAGTTAGAATTTGGTCAACTAATTCAAAGAATTGTGCAAAGCTCTCTGAAAAATGCATAAAATTGCTTTTCGATATAAATTTCAAACAAAAGGATCTCTTTATATGTTAGTTTGTTAGAATATGCTTTTTTTGTTTGCATTTGCAAAAAAAAATAGTCTTTTAATTTATCCATACATGTATTTTTGTAAAGAATATCTCATTTATATTTGTTTAATTTGTCATATTTCCAGTTATGATCTTTTGGATGGTTTTCTATCATAGCTGAAGCTAAATTTGATGCTAACTTGAACATACTTTGTTACCTCCTTGCAGACCCCTCCAGTAGTAGAGACAACTTTCAATGAACCTCCAATTGACAAGGAGGCTGGTAAGTTACATGCTACAAAATATCCTCAACAAGTTCACACTTAATATTCTGAACATCTAACATCATTTTGATCCCATTAGAATTATCTATCTATAGCTCAAGTTTTATTGAATTTATAATTTGTATATATTCATTAATAAGTGCTATTTAGTAATAGGACATTTAAAGAGCAAAAATTCTACTTAGTTTTAGTGGATACAAGATCATTTGAAAAACAAATTGTATTAATTAGCTCTAAAGCACATGTACAGAAGCATCCCCCCACAAACCAACCAAAAATGGTTTCATATTTATTGTAGTTGATAAATTACAAGATGCTCGCCATTATAAATGGTAGATTGATTTTTGTTTTCTTTTGATATAGAATGGTGAGCACATGAGGGTGGGGGGGGGGGGGACAGAACAACATAGCTTTCTTGTTATCAAATTTCACATTGCTTTCCTCTAGTTGGTATTTCTTGTCATAATAAACCAGTGCATTTTGAATAAGGAGCTCTTCAGGATTGTTCTTTATCCAAATGAGGATCATGAGCAAGCCGGCTGTAAAAGTGATTGTTCAATAACTCTAAAATAACAAAATACAAACTCTATTCTACAGCAAAGCGGGAGATGAGACACTTGTTTGCCAACACCCAATCCTCTGTAGTAGACATGATCTTAGAGACTTATGATTTCAACAAAGAGGAAGCTAAAATAGCCCTCAGACAGATGGGACAAAGGATCGTCAACCAACCCTTGGCTAAAAAACCCTCTCCAAAATCTTCTCCCAAGGTAAGCTTGAATCCATGGAATACCTCATGTCTCTCCTAAAACTCATGTTTCATTATTCAACAAACTGTTTTCTTTCAGAATTGGAATAAACTTGACAATGTATTTGTCTGTTTCTATACTGGGAGAAAAGAATATATCTAATACTGAATAGGATGTTACAGTATTAGAGTGCTTAGGTGAGGTGTGCTACCCATAGTATTGAAAGGGTTAACACAAATCATATACTATTTCCATAGAGATCAAAGTCTTTGGCATAAAATGTGTAGCAAAGATCTAGGCAGGAATGCTCGTCACAGAATGAAGAATTGAGGTCACATTTGATTTCAAGTTTGTTTTTTGTTTTACTAAAAACATATTTCTTTTTCACTTTGGCTGTTCAGAAAGCTGCTCAAAAAGCTGCTCCTAAAGCTGCTCCTAAAGCTGCTCCTATGACAAGAGCACAGAAACAACAAGGTAAGTTATGGATAAAACCTTGGGACATTAATGCTTACTACCATATTATTTCACAATCTTTCATTCATTTTTGTTGGGACATATATTGCAAAGAAGCAAATAATGGAGCCATGTAAAACACATCAAACATTTTTCTAACTTACAAAACATTTGATAAAATAAACAATTTATTGCAAAACATCATCTGTCATTGTTTTAGATTCTCTTCTAAGGGGAGAGAAATGTTATTGTTTTGAATCATCCATTTTGTATTAGATAGAAAGAAACAAATGATATATATGCTCACACAAATAGTGAATGTACCATTGTTATGTAGAAGTGTCACTGAAGAAATTTGTGCAATATTCAACCATGACAGAGCAGTGTTATGATTATGGTTTTCCAGTTTGGAAAGTTAATATCATGGCTGCTGTACTCTTGAAATTTAATATTTCTTTCAATTTGAATTACATAGGCTAATAAAATGATAATTACTAGATTGTAGGTCCTGTTAGACATGATGTTGTGTAGAATTTTTTTAATGAATTTTATCTTATATATCACTGCAGTGATGGCAAATTTGAAGAAGAACTTCCCTCATGTCAATGATATGATGATCGAAATGGCTGTTGAGAGCACCAACTACAGTCTAGAGAAGTCGTCGGCCATACTGCGTATGCTGAAGACCGATTCGTCTGGCCCATCACGTAAGTGCTTTAATGCTTGTCAGTTCACTCACTCAATGCAGTCCAATGCTGAAGTGATGAATACACACAAATGTGATTTCACCATTTTTATATTCTATCTATGTATTAAGAAGTGCAACTCTGAAAGAAATATTTTAAGAAGTGGTAAGAAATTATTGCACTATTGAGATTATATCACCCTTATATTTGAATGTTTTACTAAAGGGTGATATCAAGATACTGATTACCTGTCTAAAGGAGTACAAACAGACAGTGCCTATACATTATCTTACACAATGTCCTAGTACATTGTATAAAGTATAGCAGAGTCACTGTATTTGTTTTTCTTAAAGGTATCACAAAGTTTTGGTATGGGGTCATGAATTCAGTTCTAATGAACATATTGGAAACATATGTGATCCTTCAATATTCAGTGATCATTGCCGCGGTTGAAGTCGAGCCTAAAGTGATGAAATTGTAAATAATAAACTCTTTTCGTTGTATAGCTCCCTCTCAAGGTCAAGATATTAATTTAGCTTTAAAACAATGTTTCTTGACTAAAATCGACCAAATGGCTATTCCCATTTGGAAATTATATATAAAAACTACATATTCTGAGATTTTCATGGTCACAGCTACTATTGTATGGCCGTAGGCGCTATTTGAAAACATCAAAATTTACCGGGAGCACCAGTAAATTTTGATGTTCAATTTTTCTCAAAAGCAGAAGTGTTTTAGGGGTTAAAATTTGTTGTAGCAATTGATATCTTTTCTTCTTTTTGAGGTAAACTATACTTTCCATCAATAAATATTGGAGAACATGAGCCAGATAAACAGCAGAACTGTCCAGTACTGCCCATTTATGTAGCATCACATATAGGTTTATTTTTTTTAAAATTCTGAGTATTTAAAGACATGTCAAATTTTGTTAAAGGTTTTGCTTTTCAAAATCATCTAACAGGCAGTAAACCATTTTGAATCAGCATTAGCAATAGAGTCAGTGATATTGAGTCAATCAGGTTGAAAGCAGCATTTGTTCTGATTTAGCTCCCATTTCCTTTCATCGATGTGGGTTTTTAAAGTTTTATGTAAGAGACCTTCTTATGTTCTGAACCAGTGAATACCATTCAGCAATTTTTTCCAAATGTTATTTTAAAACTTGTTCAAGGTAAAATTTAAACGTGCGTCATTCCTCGCTATGAAATGGCATTCACAAGTAGTATTATATAAAGTTAACTTACCATTTATGTTGGTAATTGATTGAATGATTGATGCTATTTCTTGTGTGGTCCGTCGTACCGTGTACGTTGCCAATCTACAGAGAGTGAAGGAGGAGTGATGTTAACTGGCCAGGTGGAAGTGACCTTCCCAGAGACATCAACCACTAATAGTGTCACTATGGAACAAGCTGACTCAAGCAAGTCTTACTGTTCCGTCTATGTTTGTGAAAAGCAGAAAGGCTTTAAGTCATTAACACCCTTCTGGATGTCTCTTCATATCTGACCTGTCACCACAAAACCTATTTTGTCTTGAAAGCAATTTAACTCCTTCAATGCTACAAGGTTTATGAAAAGTTACTATAATTGAACTCTCAAGAGTCTATAGTTTACCTTTTACTATTTACTTTATTATGACAGTGAGAATAAAAATGTCTTCTATGGGAACAAACATAAATATGGATATATTTGATATTGTTTCAGAAAGAACGACTAGATATGTCAATCCAATTATAATTAGTAAACAAGTGAAATTCTTACATGGAATTTGCAGCACATGGCATGAAAAATGGGGTTAAAAACACAACTTCACAATAAACTTGTATGACAACCAAGTAGGTGTGTAGTGGCAGTTCATATATTTAGCATAGTGAGCATAGAAGTGTTGACATCATTCCCTGTTTCATAGTTTGACTTTAGTTGATACTAACAATGTTGTTTTCACTGCGTAAACCTACACCTCCTTTTGTGTAGTACATGTAGGCCTCCCCTGCTTGCATTATCATCAACATCAGCATCACTAACCACTGCATCTTGTGTTGAATTTATTTGGATGGCTAAGGGGAGAGTTAGTGATACTTTTGATGTCTTCGGTGAAAAGGCAGTTCTGGATTTCCAGAAAATTTATCTTCTGAGGAAGAAATTTCTCCTGTAATGTGCATTGTTATGATTTAGTGACCTATGTTTTGGAAACAACTGCTCAATATTATTAAACTAATTGAATTACTTACTTTAACCCGAGACCCAACAGTGCACCTAACCCTAAAGCTAACCTAACCCCCAATGGCAACACAAACCCTAACCCTACACGAATGTATTTTGCAAAATGATGCCCAAGTTTGTTAATAGTTGTGCTGTGTAAGCAAGTTATTATCATAGAGCTGCTGAGTATTGCCTTCATTTAAAATGGAAATGTTGATAGACAGTTTATCACATGCAATCATTATTCAGTAGGTCATTATATCAGGTTTGGTTGGTCAATGAGAAAATGTTAATTGCTTGTTTGTTAGCTTCAATGTTGCACTGATGAGAAATGATATGTTTTATTAGACAAAATAATAAGTCTGGTTATTATCTAAGTGAATAAAGAGTTGGATAGAGAAAATCCTCAGTTGCAATACGCTCTCAACTTCTGATCACAAATATTAAGATAAAGAGCTAAAAATATAATTGTCTGCTTAAACTTCTGTACTTTTAAAGGTTTACAAAATTGAATGCTGGATCCCTATTATTTAACTTGACATGGTAATGCTAATGGAATTATAATTTTACAAACTTAATTGACTACATAAAAACTGTACATAAATAATACAAGTGATATTTAAAGATGAAGTTGAGTTCTGGTCATGCGATTGTATTGTGAAAGAAACGGTGTGGAACCGACCAGAAAAGGTTGATCATCTAGCATATAAGAATTTGTGTGTATTGAAAGGTTCTGGAATCACCAAAATGATAAAAAATTTGGCCAAGTCTTGGTAAAGTTACAAACACTTGCACAGAAAGATGTATATGGGACTACACGAACACGTGGCGTAAAAAGCCGGCCCCCCCCCCCCCCCCCCCCCCGATTTTTACGATGTTACATGCATATTTAGAATATGAAGGCATTTGAAGAGCCATGCTTTTCAGGTAACATGTCTTAACTGATGTTCTTCCACACTTGCATAATAAGAATGAGTAATGCTCACAAATTATTTTTCACCTCTTCCCAGAACTCAACCTTCTCTTTAAAGACCCTCGCGATGAAAAAACGGCTTGATATAAATGGAAAACTTAATGAATGTAGAATACAAATATAAAGGAATAAAAAGTAGATACTTGTTTATTATTGCACAAAAGCAAATTAAAAACTTATTTTCAGCACCCCTCCAAATTATATGAGTCAACAGGGGTCAAATTTGCTGAAGTTACAGTGACAACATAACATGTGGAACCGACCGGTTCACCTATATATCTTAGGCGATGAGCCTTGCTTAATTAATGCAAAGCCATTGTGAATATGTATACTACACATCAAAGCTTTAGATTTTGAGCTTTCAGATAGTTGATACTCTTCTGACAGACACTAAAATGGCATATAATTAATATTATTGTAATCTACGGTATGGCTTATAAGCTTTTCATTGATATATTATTGATCCATTTCATTTTTCAGTTCGGATATGGTCTTTAATAGTGATCAGTTTTCAGTAACCTTGCACAGTTTTCTGATATTTTGTGTGATTGATCATCGTCCTAAAGCAGTTGTTTGTCCGAACGTGCCATATTACATTCATGTTTTTATTACAAATTATTATTTTGTTCAGTACAAATATGTTCAATATATATCCCTAAAATTGTAATAGTACGATGAAAAATATGAAATGACATTCTATGAAGTCATTTTCTTTTCATATCGATTTTTGATCTGGCCATTATGAAGTTATCATTTCACTGTTTATTTTTTCTATCATTATTCTTGTTGATTTTTTGTTGTTTAAGATTGAGGATTTTAATTCTCAACAATTCTTTTCCAGTCTTTAATTTTTCCTTTGACTATATCTATAATGATAGGAGCTTTCTGCAATCTATTAGATAGTTAATTGAACTATTATTTAGTTTGACTCTTCTAGTGCATGACACAGAAATTTATTCACTTTTAGAGATAGAGTTAATACTGCATACTTCATTGTTGTTCTGTGGCTTACAATGTGTCTGCATGTTATTGTCGCAAAGTGTTTTGCATTTACGTGTTGTATTGGGTGTTCTGTCCTTTTCAAACTTTGCTTCCTTTTGGAAAGTCAAAATACATGTTTCAAAAGTCTATTCAATCCTTAGAATCTCTTCCACGCGTGAAAAAAAAGGAATATTTTTGTTATAAATATCGGCTCTTTCCTTAATTTCCTGTAATATCTTTACAATTCATATGTTGATTTAAAAAGTAATGAGATTCCAAAGTGGCCTCTGCTGTGACAAATTTTTCTTCCTTTTCTTCGGTAGCTATAAAAATGGAACAAGTCTTCTTATAAAAAGTATCCTCGAGTGATTAATAGCCAGGCTCTACTAGTATAAATCATGTTTGTTAAATTGCATGTGCTATGTGGTGTTTTATCACAGCTCTGAATACATACATGTATATCTCTACTTTAATTTTTTTCCCGATAACTGTCCAACTTGTCAACACCCTTTTCTGCCAACTGCATATTTTCTCTTGCTTGAACAGTTATGTGTGTTACCATTTTAACCACCTTACCTCGGCATATAAGGTATCATTGCATCTATAGGCGAAGTGAACAGAAGTCAATCATTAAATATTAAGCACTTTATTTACAACAATTTTTGACCATGTAAAACTTTTCAAAGTTTGCAATGAAATTAATGCTCCTTTCTAGATGATTTGACTACGGTATCATTCTTTCCCTTCAATTGTTAAATCACAAAACTGACTTTAAAGACAAGATTCTGAATTTCTTTTTAAGGGGACAAAACGATTAAGTTATGCACATGATATGTATCATTTTTCTGAGTAGAATCCTTTGTTATTCACTTCATCTGTTTTTCAGCTATTTTCACCACTGTAGACTTGAAGAAAAATAGTGCATGTTATTTTTGAATTAGAATGAATTTTACATGAAAATAACACATGTAGAGTGAGTTGATAGATTTAAATTACTATCAATCTATTTTCTCCTTCAAACAGGTAAAGAAGTAACTTTCCCTGAATCTAAGCCCTCTTCAAGCACAGCCCCAACCACTGTTACATCAAGCAGCGCATCAGGTGTATCTACATCGTAAGTGCAGACTTTCATCATTCTCTGTCTTGTCCATTGAGATGAATTGTTAAATACCTTGCATGTAATTTACCTGCATTATCAGCTATTTTAGAGTATGGAAAACAGCTGCCCTTAACCATTGAAGAATTTCCATGAAGATTAATATTTTCAGAATGATATGATGAACACCTCTTTGAGTTTACATATTTAAGTTGATAGCAAGTATACATTGAAATCACAAGACTCTGTCTTGGTGTTATTTATCATAAATAAATGTTTGAAGTATTTTACATGTACCGGTAGTTAGTTATTCCCCCATGGTTTTGATCATTACTATCAATTCCTTCATTTTACAAATTCATTGTAAAAATTCTTTTCAATAAAGTTTATTTGATTTTGTAGATTAAACTGATCTAGTAATGTAAGAGTATCAAAGAATCTTTGTACCTTGAAAATGAATCCAACCCCCCCAAAATCATGATTTTCAAAAAATGCTATACTGTAGCATACATGTATTATTGTATTTACTGTAATGATTTGTGTAAAGAAACAAACAAATAACCATTCATTAGCTGTGTATTTTATGAATAAAAAACAGACTCAGAAGTTTTGAAACTTATTACATTCCTGTGTATTTAACTGTTATGGGGCAGTATTTCATAATTCTAACAGTCAAACTTCCAGTCTGAAATGTATTCAGGGTTGGCACTGTGTTTAGCACATTTTTGCAACAAGGGATTTAATCTTAGAGCTATCCTTCTCAGCCATCTTGGTATGCAGTGTGTCGCATGGTGAACAATCAAGTAATCGTCCTTGCGCGCGTGTGTGTGCGTGTGAGTGTGTGTGTTCTGATATCCAAATTCTGGTATCCATATTCTCTCTTAATGTTTTGTATTCTACTTTCTTTTTTCCCAGTGATTCTCAGAAGCGTCCTACGACTAGTGCAGTGATCAGCTCACCTTCTAAGAAACCTGCTGCAGCTGCTAGCAGCTCATCCTCTTCCTCCTTCTCACCATCCTCCAGGAAACCAATGGCCTTAGCTTTAGGCTCCAAGTAAGTTGGATTCTCAGTCCTATTGAATGAATGAACATGATCAGCATGGCTGTTATTACTCAAAGAGTACCAGAGCATGATAAGCAACCAGATTAGGCTATTCTCATGCCTTTTATGGGATTGCTTATGCTACAAAACAACATTGAAAACTCTCCGGATGTATATGTTGAAGCTATTTGTATGTTACCGTAATTAACGTTGTATAAACCGCCCTCATGTATTAACCGCACCCCTCTTTTTCGCCCTTAAAGGTGAAATTCAAAGAAAATAACAAATATGTCAACTAATGTATTACTAGAAACTGGTAAACTAACAGATGGCCATCGTACAAGTTTTAGGTCAACTACATATCGGGTGATTTATAAAAAAATACAAATACAACCACCTCCATAGCAGCTGGGATATACGAGAGATTCGCCGGAAAAATAACGATGTTGAATGACGTCACTATATGGACCAACACTGCCCAAGCAGACGACATCCCATAGAGAATGAACATAATTGCAAAGCTATTATTTCTCAAATTATAATGAGTTTAGTGTATATAAATGTTAAGGCATGTCAAACCATTCAAAAAAGGATATGACCTGATTCTGATAACTAAAATCTTTTGCTTGTAAATACACAGGATAGGGGTTAATTAACAATCAAAGAAACCAGACCTTTAAATTGAAAAGCCCCGGAATGATGATTAAGGACGGCATTTGTTCCCTCTTGAAACGCCGAACATACCCCGGTGTGTGCAGCTGAATATACAATGGCGTCTTATTTTGTTTACAAGCGACAGATTCCTTTATTTTTGTATCACTGCATTTGTCATCAAAATAAACCATGCGCGGGGTTTAGAGTGAGGCAATAGATTATACATTTAGCCTGACGGTAGTGAAATAAGAGAAAGAACTCAAGAGAAGATGAAAACACAGGCACTGAAAACGTGTGAGATGTCATGGGACATCGTCTGCTTGTGCAAGTCATGTCCATACTGTGATCTCGCACATCTCAGCAGCGTTCGGAGAGCTCTTCAGGTGCTATGCCAGGGCTGTATTTAAGTGTTTTATAATTTATAATAATCTTTACTTCGAATGTTTCCAAGCATTGAATTTTGATAACCTTGTCTAATCAAAGTTTCAACATTGCAATAATGAAAAGAAAGTTAGTTTTTAAAATCAATGAATATGTACTTTAAAAAAAAAAAAGAAAAAAAAAAGAGATTTTATTTCGTGTGTGTAAGATCATTGATGTAAATTAAAAAAACAGTAGGGGACCTAGGATAGAACCTTGTGGTACACCATGTAATAGAAGAAAAATGGAGGAATTATTATTATAAACTACATATTGAGATCTATCAGAAAGATTACTTTCAAACCAAGATGACAGACAAATTTGAGTGTTGTTCTAGTTTCCGGGTGGTGAGTCAACACACCGATTACCGAGCTGGGAGACATTGCCAGGTATAGCGCCAGATGGAGGGGCATAAATCGAAACTTGAATTTTTTGTTTTTTTGTTTTGTTGTTGTTGGTGTACGTGTATAAGCCGCACCCCCGACTTTGAATTTTTTTCGGCGGCAAAAAGGTGCGGTTAATACACCGTTAATTACGGTACTCTGCGATTTGATGATGCCTCCGTTACGAAGTAGATTCAAGATTCAATTCAAGATTCAAGATTCAAGATTATGTTTTGGGGTTGTCCGTCCGTCTGTACGTCTCGTTCTTGTGATCGCGTTATCTCAATTAAGAACCGATAGATGGGTTCTTGCCAAACTTGTGTCATGTATGTATCTTGCAGAGCTAATGAATTGATTAGATTTTGGGGTCACGAGGTCAAAGGTCACAGGGCTCATCATGTATGCACAAATAGCTTGTGAACACATTATCATTAGAAATGATGGACGGATTACCATCAAACTCAATTGAGACATGTATGTATCTTGCAGAGTCAATGAACTGATTAGATTGTTGGGGTCATGAGGTCAAAGGTCATGGGGCTCATTATGTTTGCAAAAATAGCTTAATGCATTCTCATTAGAACTGATCGATGGATTACTATCAAACTTAGGTCATCTATGTATCTTGCAAAGCCAATGAACTGATTAGATTTTAGGTTCATGAGGTCAAAGATCAAAGGGTCATACATGTATATGAAAAATAGCTTGTAATCACAATATTCTGAGAACCTGTTAATGGATTACAATCAAACTTGAATTTGAAAAATTGCTCTGTTTTTGGTTTGTAAAATCTCTCCATGGCGGATCGAGGCATCTTTTTCGACTGTGTGCAGTCGAAGTTCCATCTAGTTTTTAATCTCAAAGAGATACAAGTGTGTTTGAAACGCCAAAATCTACTCGCTATTCTCCCTCAATTGTGGCAGTCTTGAGGTTAAATTCATTAACTGTCTTTTTAACAGAATAATATTTCCAGTAAGTTTGACTTATACTTTAAGGAATATTTATATCTTAGTATTGATACGTGTATTTCAAGTGAATTTGTAGTCTACTATTTTGTCAATCAAAAATTTTATCACCACATATTATTTTTCAATCACAAATGTTCTCATTTCAAATAACATTGTGTATTTCAAGTAAATGTCACTTTTACTCTTTTTCTGAACTGCTTAAATGACATTTGTGTGGCCAAAATCAGTTTTAAGTAAGATTCAAGCTGCTGTTTGATAGTGAAAAGTTTTTCCTTTTAATTGTAATCGTGCTCATTGAAAGAAAGAATTAAAAGAAAAGTGACCACTTTCCAATCAAACATCTTGTTTGTCCACATCTGATCTGCATTTGCTTGTGTGAAGCCCTGCTTAATTTACCCCATTACATGCTACTTTCCCAGAGATCATTTGAACTCCTTAAACTGTGATTCTATAAATTAACTGGTGCAAATATCAACATCACATGATAGCTTTTATCACCAAAAGTATATGCATAACAAGAACAGGTACAAAGGTTAGGTCTTTTTTAAAATAGCCAGTTGTGTAATACTAAAGAGTTTCCTGCCAACAATTATCCATACTGATGAGGAAGTATTGGTTGTAGCAAATGATCCTGAAGGCTGAAACTCATGACTTAAATTGTTGTTATAGTCAATGAATTACCTTTCACCTTCCTGCTTTTTGTTTGATCAATCTCAATGGGGGAAAATGTCTCCACGTGATGGACATTTCATAAGGATTATCTCTTGATATAGATAGCTCATATCACATGTCTATTTGGTGAGCTTTCTTGGCAGACACTGCCTACTATTGGTTTACTATGGATGGGATCGTATTATAAGGTAGATACATGTGAATAGTCGTTTAGATTCATTTCAATGTGAGAAAACATGTTATATACCGTAAACAAAGAGATGTTATTCAACGGTTCTTTATATATCAGTGTGTTTTACAGTTGAAAGGAAGTCTTTACATGACCAAATATTGTCAGTGCTGATAAGTGATCTGCCTATTATATTGGACTATATATTGCAAGTGACTGTCTAACAATATAGGTGTAAGTGTTAAGGATATACAATCACTAAATGTGAATTCATTCTTAATTTGTTTCATTCTAAATTGATAATATTTTCTTACCAAAAGTTGTATGATTTGAAGAGCGTTTCATGATTGTATAAATCTTAAGAAATTTAGGGTTCAGTACTTACTGGGTTAAAGATGTCGAGACATTGGATTTCTTCCATATCCTCATCTACAATTCACTTGATTTAAGTTGTTGTCTGCAATATAATATTTACAACTACTGCTATCACATTTCCTGCTGAAATGCCCATTATGCATACATAATCTTGAGTAAATTTTAATATATAACATTGTATTTATTTTATTTTAATAAATATTCATTCAAATATCCTTTCAGATTTGCAATGCCCTCAAAGAAGACAGCTACTGGTTCCAGGAAACAAGCTCACTATACACCAATTGGATCAAAGTAAGAATTTTATGAAGTAAAATTTGTGTTTCTATCAAATTTTCTATGTTTTGTTCTATTTATTTTTACCTTTTCACATTCAAAATACAATTTTTTGTTTCATTTTTAATCATTTCGTTTTTTTGGATATGAGGAATGTGTAATTATAGCTTATGAGTGGACTTAATACAATCATACTTTATGAAAAGATATTAAAAAAAAGCCTGTAGGGTCATTCCATGTCAAATCACCCAAAAAATCTGAAAATCTACACCCGACCATTTTTGATTTTGATAAAACTTAGTGTACTTGTTGAGTGTGATCTCACAGCACCAAATCCAAAATTTTAGGTCAATTGGGTGAGGGGTTTGGGAGATACGGCCAACCAAATTTTGAGATTTTTTCAAAAATGGGGGTGGCGGGCCTACCTTTGAACCCTTGTATCTCGGGACCTAATGGGTCAATCTTCACAAAATTTGTATTGTTGGAAAGGGTATTCAATAAGGATTCCAAAATTTGTACATGTTGGGGTACTTTGACCTCTTGACCTAAGATTTGACCTTGAAATTGACCTTGTGGATCACGTGACCTTGACAACATTTTTCATGAAATGTAATCTCTGACATGTTCACTTAAACATATAAAAGTTTCAGAGATATAATATTTTTTGTTTAGGAGCAATAAGGATTCAAAGTATCCATACTCACAGATATTCACAATAAACCCTATTATAATGTATACAATACATGCAATATGCACAGTACAACATACATGTCTTCCACATGCTTTTTTGTTCTAGTCATATCCATTCTTACTGTCAGCAGTACTTGAATAGAAATAAAATGACAAGTTCATATGGGCCTAAAGGGTTAACAGGATGTATGGCTTTAGGCCTCTGACTCGGTGCTAGGAAAATTACCCCCCCTGGAAAATTAGCCCCCAGGAAATGTTCCCCCCCCCCCCGAGGACAATTACCCCCGAGGACTATCACACCCCAGAGGACAATTAACCCCAGAAAAATACCTCCTAGGACAATCTGTCCCCCCCCCCCCCCGAGGACAATTACCCCCCCCCCCCCCCCCCCCTGGAAAATTACCCTTCAAGGATAATTACCTCCCGAAAAAAAACTCTGCTTTGATTAAAACCAACTTATTATCAGGATGGTCTTCCTATTTAACGAATAGGGGGGGGGGGGGGTAATTGTCTAGGGGGTAATTGTCCGGAGGTAATTGTCCTCTGGGTGTGATAGACCTCGGGGGGTAATTATCCTCGGGGGGGAGGGTCATTTCCTGGGGGTTAATTTTCCAGGGGGGTAATTATCCTAGAACCGACTCAGAGGCCCAAAGCCATAACCCTTTAGGCCTATATGAACTTGTCATTTTATTTCTATTCAAGTACTGCTGACATTTAGAATGGATATGCCTAGAACAAAAAAGCATGTGGAAGATGTATGTTGTACTACATGCATATTGCATGTATTGTATACATTATAATAGGGTTTATTGTGAATATCTGTAAGTATGGATACTCTCAATCCTTATTGCTCCTAAACAAAAAATATTATATCTCTGAAACTTTTATATGTTTTAGTGAACATGTCAAAGATTACATTTCATGAAAAATGTTGTCAAGGTCACGTGATCCACAAGGTCAATTTCAAGGTCAAATCTTAGGTCAAGAGGTCAAAGTACCCCAACATGTACAAATTTTCAAAATGGCGGCAGATCTGGAATCCTTATTAAATACCATTTCCAACAATACAAATTTTGTGAAGATTGACCCATTAGGTCCCGAAATACAAGGGTTCAAAGATAGGGCCGCCACCCCCATTTTTGAAAAAATCTCAAAATTTGGTGGGCCGTATCTCCCAAACCCCTCACCCGATTGACCTAAAATTTTGGATTTGGTGCTGTGAGATCACACTCAACAAGTACACCAAGTTTCATCAAAATCAAAAATGGTCGGGTTAAAACCATTGGGTGATTTGACATGGAATGACCCTGTAGTTAAATTCTTGCATGTGCTAGGTCGATTTATTGAATGCCCTATAAAAGGAGAGGAGCATAATCTGAAACTCTTAATGTCATGACAGAAGAACCTTCCATCTATTGATATTACACAAGTTTTTGCCGTTGATTTATTCTCTTTGTCACTCAAATTCGTTGACTAGTATTCAAGTTTTAGGCTATTTCCTCTACAGACATATAATATTACTAATTGGAACATACAAATTCATCTATATAGGAAGAAACAATTCTGTAGAGGTAATTGAATTGCAAAATTGGGCACTTTTTATGGATCTTGGCATTCAAATTAACACAGTAGGCTGGTGATCAATCATGCTTATTATTCAACTTTGAACTTTGCAGAATAAAACGGATTCATGGATACGTGGTTTAAAGGACCATATTCCAGATTTGGATCATTTTTCAACAAGAGGATCATTGGTCGCATTAAATTGAATGCTCTAAATCTAGATTTGAGTGAAATATGTAGAGGTGCCGTTGTCTAGTGGATATGGGTCACAGGATTCATGGCTCGAGTCCCGCCACAGCACTAATGTCCTTTGGCAAGACATTGATCTACATTTGCCACTCTCAGGTGTAAAATGAGTACCAGTAGGAAGGGATTCCTTGAATGCTGCGAGCACCAAAAACGGTAGCCTAGCAGAGCAAGGTTAATAGTTGAGCTCCTTGATCATCTTAGGTGGTGGATATGTGCGCTATAAGAATACCCAATATTATTTTACCCCCGCCGACAAGTCGAGGAGAACAGATATAGAAATGCTGCCGTCCGTCCGTAACAAATCTGGTTGTTTGATGGATTTTAATGAAATTTGATATGAAGGTACATGGTATCAAAATACAGCCTGAATTCGATTTGGGAGTATGTAGGTCAAAGGTCAAAGGTCATAGCTAATTAAATATGCAAAAATAGTTTATTCACATTCTTTTTTTAAATCCTTGCACCAATTACAGTAAAGTTTATTTTCAGATCTTCTCGTGGGTCATTCCATAAAGTAGGAAACTTTCTGTACATCCAATCCCCAGGTATTAGTAGCTTCCTTGCCTAGTAATATAATAGTATAATCTAATGGAGGGAACTCGTTCGGACGTATATAGGC